>NW_019384279.1:2456258-2470640 GCF_000648655.2 Copidosoma floridanum | reverse complement strand
AGTTGAAAAATGCACTTTTTTTTAAATTGCAATAAAAAAAATAAAAAATAAAAAAAAATTACCTGATACATTTGACACATCTGATAGAAGATCTATTAGCCAACGGTTTAAGACAATACTTTTCAGTAATAATTTAATTGGTTATTAATAAGAAAAAGTTATTAAAATATCCGTTACCAAATAACTATAAACGCACATAAAAAATACGATGAGATTACCAATGGGAATCATCACATGAAAATAAATTTGCCATATAAGTGGCAAATAGAAAACAATAAAATTTTTATTGGGTCTTCTTGTGCAATCGAACTTACCGTTTTTTTATTGGTTTTCATTGGACTGCAGTACTACGGGTAGTGTTTTTAGGGTATATGCAGCAAAATATTGAGAAATTGCTGCATGTGCTTTAATGGCAATCTAAATTTTTTGACGAGACGTATTTTCAAGAGTAAATACTTTTAGAGAAGTAAGTTATTAAAGATACACTAATCAAAAAAAAGTTCGTGCAATTCGGGACAGATTAATATAAATAGTATTGCTTACTGACCATCATAAAATAATAGTGAATTAAATTAACAATGAGCAAGACGTGTCATTTGGTAATTTTAAAATACTAAATAACACTACAATTATCATTACTCGACGCTTAACTCACTCAGTATTACTATTTAGGTCTCCATAATAAGTGACGAATAATTTGTTTCGTAGTTTTACTTACCTTGTCTTGTACAGAGTATTATGTCTTAGTATTGAAACATTATACATGAACTGACATAGTTACGTAAACGTGTCATTACACATTATGTATAATATACATTAAAAAAAAATAAATGAAAAAAAATAAACAAATAAAACTACAAGCATTTTTTAAATAAAATAAATTAATTTATTATTTTGCTTTGTTGAAATTATCCATAGTGATGACTCATCCAATTTACCAAGCATTTACTTAAAAAAAGGCAACAAACCAACGAAATATTTTTTTAATACAAAAAACTAACTCATAAAAATTGTGCAGATGGGAAAAAGCAAAAAAAAAAATCTATCCGTGAGATTCGAAAGCTGGCATGTTTGGCTAGAGCAAAAGACTTAGCCCGTGCAGCTATGGTCGATTGTACTTGTAGAGCACAAGATGTCATATTTAAGGTGTGAGAAGTGGGTGGGGCTTAGGTTAAAGGTCTGGGTAGGGGGGCTCTCCCGCTCCAGCTTGCTCTATGGAGAGAGGGTAATTGCGCACTGGGCATTCGGTGAACTCTCGAAAATCTGGGTGCCTTGCTCTCCAGCTCTCAAAATTCCATCAATACTTGTCACATTTAATGAATTGCGTTTATCGGTTTTCGCATTTTTTTTTTGCTGAATTTTCTTTCTGGGGTAGCATTTGCGTGTGGTACTACTATTATTGCAAGAACAATCGACGACAGTTCGTAGAAAATATTTTGGCCATAAATATGTGTGTCTCTATTTAGAAATCACCAAAATTCAGTGACTTCTATATTATTGACATCAAAGTACCTCCAATAATCAATATTTGGTAGTCGGTTCCATTGTACAGCTAACAATAAGGCCTCTTTCTCATCACTTATTGCATTTTGAAGAACTGTCAAAAATGTTTTGAAATGCTTTTCCTTTCTGAATTCCTTACTCACTGCATTTTTTGGATTTAAGCATGAAGCTGCATTCAGTACTGGATATTGAAAGTGGAAAAATCTAAAAAAGATATTTGTATTAATTATTTTCTTACTTATAATTAGTTTGCTTTACATTAAAAACTATTTTTTCCCACTAAAAAAACCATTTATGAATATTTCATGTGTGATTTAAGCATATAATAATTGTAAATAACTTTGAATCAGCGTGTTGTTCGTTGCAGTAAGCTCATAGCAGTCATTGTTTTTAGCAGTTAGCAGGATGAATGATTTTTTGTAAGGCAGAATATTATATAAGATAAGATATTTTTTTGACTGCCCTTTGTTGACAGTTATGGATATGAAGCTGAAGCTAGCCGACGGACTTAGCTGACGTACCATGTGGAGGGCTCAAGAAAGTAATAAAATTTTTTATCAAAAAAAATGACGCAAACTCTCTTCTTTCTGCTGATTAAGTACTAAATAACACATCTGTACTTATGCATGCTTAATAATACCATTTACAGTAGTTAATTGCATGTATAAATATCGATAATTGACGAAAAAAAATGCATTTCAACGAATAATCAGCTGTAACTCTATTTGCGAAAATTAAATTGCTTCGAAATTTTCTTGTCAAAAAAATTTAAAGTCTGAAGCCATCAATTCAGATTGCTCTTTAGGTAGGCCAGCATTTCTAAGTAAATCATTTAGTCTCTTTTGATCATATTTTTTCACAGATTTCTTCACACCTTCGGGTACATATTCATCATCATCTGAAGAGAGATTTTCTTTACTTTCGTCGGATTCGCTTAGATCTTCGGATGATGTGTCATCGCTTGGTTCAGTTTCTTTCACATTAATTTGATCGTCCACATACAGAGAGTCTAAACCTGCTGTAAAACTATGTCGTGACTCTTCATTTTCTAAACCTTCTATAAGGATTTTTTCTGGAAACTCAACAGTTTAAAGACTAGAATAACGTACTTCTTTTTTCTTAACATAAGCTATATCCCCCACTTTTGTTGTACAAAAGTAAAAATCGTTTTTATTTTCTAGTTCTTTCCATTTTGTTGGTTCAATGAATTTCAGGGACGTCTTGTCCTGACTTTTAGTAACTCGACTCATAATTATATGACACGAGTGACAGACAAAGTGCGGTACCCAACTTTTGTCTTGCTGTAAAATCTCAATGTCAAACATATTTTATACAAATCATTTATTGTTTCTGTTATTTTTCTTTTGTTTTTCGACCGAACAAATTTTGCACATACATAACAAAAGTTATCAGGATTACCAGTGCATTCATGATTGCATTTGTTACCAGAAGTGCCAGACGGAGTTAAATGACAATGAGGAATTGTGATGTGCCATAAATTATATCTAAAACCCACACGCTAAGAATCCTATCCCGATCGCAGGTGAGTCAGCCGTCTTAGGGGTGATAACTCTCATACATACCCAGGCCTAAGTATAAGAGCTTTCTGACTTTAACGAGGACAATATCAACATGTAGTCAGACACACTACGGCATCATTCTCACATCTCAGCGCTCCCCTGCAAGACAGCGCACCTTCGCTGGTTTCGTTAAGGTCGATGTCCCAGTACTCGGTCATATCCCAATAGTCGGTCATCTGGCTGATTTTTACACTGTAAATTCAGTTTCAAAACATATATAAATCAGGTAGCTATTCAGACATTAAGCAGTTACTCTTTCAATATAAGTTAATATATAAACCCGATTGAGAATATAACGAAGGCCCATAAAAGAAAAAAAGTGATCGACTATTGGGACATTTCGTCTGCTTAAGTGAGCGAGTACTGGGACATCCATCTTACAACGAAGAGTTAGACCGACGAATCATTCTACACATCCCATTTTCAGGGCAATTGTCATTGTAGCCAACGTCTTCATATCAGCAGGTTTTTGATAGTACTGCTATTGAGTAGCAATATAAGTTATAAACTTTAGATGGTTGAATTCAACTATCCAAAATGCAAAGAGTATCTAATGATTGCAAAGTTCAAGTTCATCACGCTTACAAAAGCTAAAAACGGTTGCTACTTTTGATAAACAAGAGTGTATGACTTACATTTAAATAAAGAAGTTCATTGTTTTACTTCTAAAACTTTCAAATTTCCAGGTAAAAACTTAAAGAAGGATTGAAAAACAAAGAATAGCGAGATAGTTTTATGACAGATTTAGAAGCTTTGCATTCAACAAATTGGATTAGAGATCATCCGAACATCTAAGCGAATCCAAGGAAAGTGAAGGAAATCTCTCTTCAGATAATGATGATGAATATGTACCCGAAGGTGTGGAGAAATCTGTAAAAAAATATGATCAAAAGAGTCTTAATGATTTATTAAGAAAGGCTGGCCTATCTTAAAAGCAATCTGAATTGATGGCTTTAGACTTTGAAAAGCGAAATATGCTGACAAAGGGAACTAAAAAAGTAAATATCGTGACCGAGAGCAAACTTTTCGAAAATATTTTGAAGAAGATTCAGGGCTAATTTACTGCATTGACATTAAAGGAGGATTGGTACCTGTTCATTGATTTGTCGAAGCGGAGCCTCAAAGCAGTCCTTCTCCATAACACAAATAAGTACGCTCCTATACCGTTAGCGCATTCAACTGTGCTTAAAGAAGAGTATTTAAAAATTAAATTGGTTTTGTCAAAAATAAAATACGAGGAATATAAATGGCAAATATGTGGAGACTTAAAAATTTTATACATGATACTAGGACAACAATCTGGATTTACGAAATATCCTTGTTATTTGTGTATGTTTGATAGTAGAGATAGAGAAAACCACTACAAAAAAAAAAAATTTGGCCACTAAGAGAGTTATTTGAACCTGGAAAACAAAATATTGTTAAAGAGCCACTTGTGAATTCGTCCAAAATTTTGATACCCCCTCTTCACATTATGCTGGGTTTAAAGAAACGATTTGTTAAGGCATTAGACCAAGATGAAAAATGCTACGAATATTTGAGCCAAGTATTTCACCACAAAACAGACAGTAAACTAAGGCAAGTATTTTTGATGGACCTGAAAATTGTACTCTATTTAGAGATGAAAACTTTGAAAGAACTATGAAAGATGATGAGAAAGCAGCATTGTCTAGTTTTAAAGATGTATCAACAAAATTTTTGGGTAACACTAAAGACGTAAACTACAATACTATTGTAAAAAAATGGTACACAACTTTGAAAAACTGGGCTGCCTAATGAACTTGAAGCTTTATTTCCTTGATTCGCATATTGACCAATTTCCTGAGAATTACGGGGACTTCTGGGAAGAGGAAGGTTTCACCAAGACTTGAAAAAATTTGAACGCAGATTTCAAGGACGATGGGGTATAAATATGTTGGCAGATTACTGCTGGAAATGAAGAGAGAAACATCTTCAAAAAGTGGTCAAAAGCGTATCATAAATCCTTTACGCCGATTATTTGACGAGAAACATGTGCGTAAGCGTAAAAAACTTTAGAACTTTAATTCAAATATTTTTTTGGAAGACAAAAATAAAAAAGATATCACTGAAATCTAGTATCCAACATCTTACTATCGAAGTTGCGAAGTATTAGCGAAAATTCTACAAACTCAATTGATTAACCCATTCAAACTCTAATGCACTTTTTAAAAGAAGCTAAAAATATTGTAATGGAGTTGATGAATATTGCTATACATTAGTTCTAAGTCTTACTTTATGATCAAGAGTCGAAAAAAGTTCTAGTTTCGTGATTCATGTAGTGGAAAAGCTGTATAACAGTATCCAAAACATCAATTTTAAAAAAAAATATCAATTCAACACGTTTATGCCTACTTACACCGACTAGGAGTTGTTTTTTAAAAAAAATGACTCAAAATTCGTAATCAGCAACCTTAAAAATTCCCATTCTAGTATTTTTAATGTTTCTAAATCGGTTTAAAATAATCGTAAAACTTGATTTTCATATTATTTCAACCAAATTTGAAGCAAGTTTTGAGATTTCACGATTTTCAGCCTTTGTATCGCCGTATGGTGGGTCAAAATTTATGGAAAAAAAAAATTTTAAATATGGTTTTCGATGTATTTTTTCCTGTAGAATTTTATTCTAAAGTCAAAAAAATAACATTTTTCTCAATTTCTTTTTATTTGAAAAAAACTGTGAAAAAACCGTAAGAAATGAGGTTTTTCGAGCAAAACCCCATAAAAAAGTAGCTGGACCTAACTTTTTTTTCGCAAATTCGGATTCTGCGTTGAAAAATACATAAGTATATATAGGTCTAGTGAATTTCACAGACACTTTTGTTTTTTTTGTGGGCCTGTGTTATTTTTACTTTTACATTTTCATCCAATGGCGAACTTTCTTTTATACAATCTTCTTTTAGTATCAAGATCTCAGCACCCGTGTCGGCATAAAAATCTGATCTTTCGTTTCCGAAATCCTCACTCTTCAGCGTTACTGTTGGCAGTCTGCGTCGTATTACTGCATAATTAATTAGTACCGTCCTGACTTCTTTCTTTTCCCTTTTCCCATTAATATATTTTTATCTTTCAGATTTTTTTTTACATTCGATTCGATTTGTTGACGAGCATTATTTTTGTTTTTGTTTATCACCTTTCCCGACACCTCCGACTGTATATGTTTTTCTTCTGTCTCTCCAATTTTTTAATTATTTATTTTTCGTTCTTTGCGGTATGTAGCTACTTTTTCCCGATGATTAATGTTAGGGGGGTACTCCGAGCATCGTTCTAAAAATTCGGCTTCTGTTTACTAGGGGTATCACCCCGTCTTGGTTCAGCCTCCCTCGCGTCCTATCTTTGTCAAAAATTATTAGCTGTTATTTTTACTATAAATTATAGCTGTATTTACAGCTATAATCAGCTACAAAAGTAGCTACATTTGACTAAAAAGTAGCTACAATCATGTACAAATAATAACTACAAAAAGTAGCTGTTTACAGCCATAATTTTCTAGCGAATTTTAACTAAGAGAATTTATTCAATAATCTTTTTTTTTGTAAGGTATATCAGCCAAGTAAGGTGATAATATCCGTATAATAATACTAAAAATGGGGGTTCAAGTATTTTCGAACCATAAACGAAAAAAATTTTAACAGTAATATTTTTTTGTTTCTTCGTTTATTGTTTAAAAATGCAATTGTTTGTAAATACAGCTATAATTTATAATTAAAATAATAGCTAATAATTTTTGACTGAGATGTCCCGTTTGTTTGTCTAGGCTCATAACGCTCGTTATTTTTCCAGCCATAATTATTTCGACCATCATCCCTACCACTGTCTCCTTGGCCGTAATTTCTGCCATTCGGCTCACAATATTTATTATTATTATTGTTATTATTATTATTATTATTTTTGCGATAAGCATACTTTTTTTCAAAATCTCTGCTATATCTGACGTAGTTATATTTATTTTCCGCCCGAGCCATATTATTATATCTGCAATCTCCAGATCTTCTTCCACTATCATTATACGATCATCCACCCGTTCTTTCTTCACCCCTATCTAGGTACCATATATAGCACGGTGCTCTGGTCTCCTTACCACGACCTTTCTTCACTAGCAGCCCCGTCTCTATGTCGTGCCACAATTAACGGCACTCTTCTGCTGTGTGCCCAATTCAGCCACAATAGTTACACCTTTTTTTATATCAAAGTGCTCTACGTCCGGCTTCTTTTAATAAGGGCACTACTATGGGCACTTAGCACTTGGGAAAGGGACAAGGAAAGGGATGAGAGGCCTCCCATTACTGGGAGGGGGGTAGGGGGAAATTAGGCAATTTTCTCTGCAAGGAGGTCACCTAAACCCTCCTCGAGGAGCATTGCGTGGTGCAATAGCACATAATAATTATCACAGAGGTACTTGCCCGAAAAGTCGCACTGGCCGGGAATCGAACCACGGTCTCCCGCGTGCCAATCCATGATTTAGCCGACTGAGCCACCACGCACTCAATAGTTACACCTATTTACTTTGTTTTCCCATTTGTTAAGTTCTCTTTTCCATTTCTCATATTTATTGCTGCCCACTCAAGGTGACTTCATAACCATCATATCCTCGATCTTCAATGGCAATGTAATGTAATGACCTTCGTTAGAGTTATGGGCCTATGGATTGAAACTTCGTGGTTGTACGGGGGATTATGGCCTAATATATATTCTGTCACTACCTCTTTTTGAACATTTTTCTTAAATTCCTGCCTTAATATTTCAGAAACTACAAGGTCCACTTCTTGAAGTCTCATGGCCCTGTTGAAAAATTTTTGCATCCAATCTGAGTATTCTTTCACAGATTCTCTATATCTTTGACGTTCTGACCTAATTTTCGCCATAACTGTCTCCGTGCTACTGATGGCCCCGTACCTTACCGTAACCTCCTCAAGAAATTCTTCTACGGACTCAAACTACGTGATTCTATCGTTTAAATGCGCTGCCGCTCGACCTTTCAGCCTGCTGGACAGCGTTGCCAAAAAATATAAGACGTCTCTGTCGTCTACCTGCCGGCCTATAGCCCTTACTACCTTTGTGAATGCCGGTAGATTTAGTTGGTCTCCTGTAAATATTGGTATAGTGGGGATTATTGTACTCAATTCTTCTATTAAGTTATTTATATTCCTCTCGTACTCCCGGTTATGCGCGATCTGCGTATGGGTCCATCTGTTGTTCGCTCCCACCTCTCCTGGTTTAAAATTATTTAAAATTTTCGAACTCCCGCATCGGTCTAGCTTTCCTTTTATCTCTGTTGTCAAATTCTCTTTTATTTTCTCCCCCCTCCTTTTCTGACCATTTCCGGAGCACCTCCGTCTCCCTTCTCTTATTGCCAAGCTGATTTCCAGCGGGCTCCCTATCTGGCTCATCCCCTTCCTCTCCACTATCATCACTACGCAGGGGCTCTACAAATGATTCTGAGGCTTCGTTTCCTCCAATTATTTGCTTAAGGCCCTTTTTTTTCTTATTTCTTAGCACGACCGTTTCCATGCCGTTAAAGATTTGTCCAATTAAGTCTTTTGTTTTCTTGTTTGACTTTCCTAATTCTTTGACCGCCTCGGGATCGTGGCAAAATTGTAACCATAAGCTGTCGTCCGTTACGACCTCCGCATCTGCTAAGCGGTCCACCGCCCCACCCACAATGTTATCAATTTTTCTTGGTTGCATTTTGTTCTTTTTGTTTGGTTGTTATTTTTGTTGTTGTTTTTTTTTTGTTTGCTTGTATTTGTTTGTTACGGGCCTATCTGATACTACTCATCACCCAGCAGTAATATTATTTACCATTTATATACATTTTCTTTTTCTTGTTATTACTCACCGTTTCTTCTTTTAAATTGACTTTTGTTTTCACAATAATTCTTTTTATTTTCACTTACGCTACACTGTGGGTGTTTCCTGACGACGAAAAAAAAAACAAGATAATTTTCCTATCACTTTGTCGTACACAACTTGCCCCACGTCGAGCGCCAAAAATTGGAGGGTCGAGTTATCTACAACCTTCTGTTATGTGGGAATCGTGGAACTTGAGGGTGTAAGAGGATAGAATACACATGGAAGAAAGTTATATATTCTTTTATTCGTGGTTCGAAGCGAGAGCAGTCGTGTGCGAGGTGTTAGGTTCGGGGGCTGATCGAAGAGATCGGGTGGAAGAGCTGATAACGCTCGGGCCTGCCTCCAAAAGGCGCTTATCTTACCCTGTGTCCACTGCTCATGGACCGCAAGAGGTGAGTCTTGGGCGCGAACTTATAAAGGCTCTAGATACTGTACGTCATAATATCACAAGCATGGTTACGAATTGCGATTTGACTGTAAAATACAATGAGAAAATTATAAGAATTATCTGATAAATCTTCCAATGGTTCAACAAAATTCTTTTCAGTAAAAATTTAAAGGGTTTTCACTCATAAAAACGTATAAAAATTTTATCAACGAATAACTATAAGCACACATAAAATGTATCATAGGATTACCTCATACAATTAGATTCACTGTTATTCACTGTTTCCACTGTGATTCACTGTTTTTACTATAAGCTCGAATAAAATAAATTTGCCGTATAAGTGGCAAATAGGAAACAATACAATTTTTATTGGGTTTTCATTTTGTGCAATCAAACTGACCGTTTTTTTTTGTTTTTTTTTCTTTATTGGACTGCAGTACCAGGGATTCCCACGCGAATATTATAAAAGTGGAAAAACAAACAAAACGTTATGTGTCAAACTTACGCTAAATAAATAACAATGCATATGTCGAACCTTTTATCGTTCCCCCCATAATTCAAAATTGAAATGATTAAATAAACTTTCTGTTTACAATGTGTAATTTATAATTAGTGTACCTGCACATTGTTAAAAAATTTAAGAAATTAGTTCATTTTTTTTTGTTAGAATGAATTTGATAATAAAAGAAAATTACAATTTAAAATAAGTTAACTTTTCATAACAAAATAATATAGACCAACCTCCTCGATCTCAACCCTGTATTAATGCTACCACTGGTGAGCTTTATAATTAATAAGGTAGGCTCTTCAGCAACCGAACTGATCAGCCAATCAGGAGGCTTGGAACAAGCGACCTTTCACATTGGATTTTCCACCAATAAGCGTAGAGAGCACATTGTTTAACTACTTCCACTTAATTGCTGAAAATAATTACAACTCACCTGGAAAAGCAGTATTAAATTAAAAGCTTTGTACGTACGATAATGTTAATTAGATTGCCAGGGATGAACAAAAAAACTGACTTCTGATGTTAAAATTCTCATAAAAAGAAAAAAAAGTTGTAAAATTTGTTTATTGAAATATTTAAAAAGCTTTATTCATTTTATATTTTACAAACAATCAGATCATTATATAGAATTATATTTATACATCAAACAGTGCACATAAGAAATTTAAAACATTATATATCAAGGAAATTTTTTACCCGGTACTCTTGTTTATGTGTAGCAGTAGTTGAACAACGTGCTCTCTACGCTCGTTGTTGGAAAGTCCTATGTGGAAGGTCGCTTGTTCCAAGCCTCGTGATTGGCTGATTAGTTCGGTGGCTGAAGAGCCCACCTTATGTATTTTTTACACCATGGTCGAGAGTACTGGTTACCACCTGTCATCATAGAGTTATATATTTTACATCGCGGTCATAGACATATACCCGATCGGAAATATAAGCTCAGTGATAGCTCGGGCCTACCTCGGCAGCCGAGATAACCTACGTTGGCACAAGCTATGATTTTGCATAATGTCTTATGTGTCGATGAAACGTGTTGGAGAGCCAAAATAATAATTTCTCACCTTTGAGCTCACTCACTGATGACAGCTCAGTAAGCTCCAAAAATTAAGACTAACTGATCAGTTGGCTTATTGCAAATCTGAAAACCAATCAATGTATGGATTGGAGCAAGCGCATAATTTTCAAGTGCCAGATAATGGTTTCACTATGAGAAGCAGTCCATTTTATGACTTTCCACTTCCTCGCATACTCACTAGTGAAACATAAGTAAGATTACTCAACTGAGACCAACTGGCCAGTCAATCCACTACACAACTAAAAACAAAGATAATTAGAGTACACACTAGGGCAAATACAAAAATTTTCAGTGTTACTGTAACTTTTAGTACTAATCCACTGGAAGGCTGTTCGAACACTTACTGTTGACTACTCCGTATACTAGCACAACTGTAACCTTCTTGCCAGTCAGTTCAGTGCATAACTAAAAAAAGAAAATCTGATTATAAGCTTGAACAAAAATGACAAGGGTTGCAGGATGCTTTTGGTACCAGCAGAAGTGTACTTGGCGCAGGTGCTCATCTGCATTGTCAAACCAGAATACCTCTTTATTTGCAAAACATCTCTCAAAATGAACGCTTCAGGTTAACCACAAATACACAAAACTGTGATGGACCAGGTATTGTTTAGGTAAAAATACTGTATTGCATGTGCAGCATTATCTGAAATGAAGAAAACCGCAAAGAACCACGCATTTTAAAAAATGAATGTAAATTTTTTTAGCCCTGAAAAGGTCTGATGGTTGGCGGAAAAATGCGCTGGAGCTCCGTCATGCTGGTAGATCATAGCTAAACGAATGTTCAGCGGGATATCTTCTAGCAAGCGCGGTAGTGTATCCCTCAGAAAATGCAAATAAGCTGCTGCGTTCAGTCTGGGTGGCAGGTCCAATCTGTGTTTAAATTAAACAAGTATTAAATTGGTTATGCTAAATACTAGGATTTCCAATTGTTGACGTATGGACTATACTTTAAGGCTTGATATGTTTAAATAATAATTATAAACTTACAACTTCATCATCAATGATTCCAGCCCAAACATTAATATTCCAACGGTATTGGAATATTGTAGGTCGTGTAAGCCGCGGATTTTCTTCAGCCCAATAATGGTAATTATGCTGGTTCATCATACCATTTCTCGTAAACGTGCACTCGTCACTCCACAAAATGTAGTTCACAAATTCAGCATTGACGCGCACTTAAGCTAACAAACCCGTACAAAAGTTGACTCGCGGTTGCCGATCACGCTCTAGCAGTTCCTACACACGACTGTAATGATACGGATGCTTACCGCTATCAGCCATTACCACTTGGACTCGTCCTTGGGAAACTCTCATATGACGAGCAACTACAAGTATCGATGTCGTTGGGCCATCATCGAAAGCATCTAGGATCGCCTCTTCCATATCAGGATTAAGAATTTCACGGGGGCGACCTTGACCAGCATCGTCACGAACAGGTAGAACACTTCCTGTTTCAAGGAATCTGCGATTAATAGCCCCAATATTTCGAGGATCCGGTTGCCGACGATTCGGCCAACGACCTCGATACAAACGTGCAGCTTCATCTAGGTTTCTCTGTGCCAGGTAATAGTAGTGCACCATTTGCGTGTACCAATAGTCCTCAATAGTATAATTTGCGCGATTACCGCGAAGCTCCATAGTCAAAATAATGGTTATTAAAAAACTGACACAAAAGCTGTAGCACAATACTTTATAGAGTATGATCGCAAACAAGTCAAATAGTTAGCAGACGAAATTACAAAAAAACGAGTACAAAAAAAAAAAAAAAACTACTACTACTATAATATTTCCTGAAGTAAAATGTGTATTAGGGAACTTGTGGCTCTATTTTTTTTTTTTTTTTTCTAAATTAATGTTCCCTTGAACAAGTAGAGGTACATTGTCAGTTCTTTGACGTCTGCTCCTTTACCGTCATGAGAGACGCGCTTAACGTGCAAACACAGATAAGACTCGGGAAAAGCCTGATACCTACCTGGAAACCAGCCGCGCCCTCACAGCCGCTTGCGCCTGCAGGTAGCGACGTGGGCTAATCATCAAATGTTATGTGTTATGGTACCGGACATCGTTTATGTAAATCTTCCTACGTCAGATACGTATACAACATGTACCCATACGTTTACATTGATTTTTTTAAATACGTGGTTCTTTGTGGTTTTCTTCTTTTCCGATAATGCTGCACATGCAATACAGTATTTTTACCTAAACAATACCTGGTCCATCACAGTTTTGTGTATTTGTGGTTAACCTGAAGCGTTCATTTTGAGAGATGTTCTGCAAATAAAGAGGTATTCTGGTTTGACAATGCAGATGAGCACCTGCGCCAAGTACACTTCTGCTGGTACCAAAAGCATCCTGCAACCCTTATCATTTTTGTTCAAGCTTATAATCAGATTTTCTTTTTTTAGTTATGCACTGAACTGACTGGCAAGAAGGTTACAGTTGTGCTAGTATACGGAGTAGTCAACAGTAAGTGTTCGAACAGCCTTCTAGTGGATTAGTACTAAAAGTTATAGTAAAACTGAAAATTTTTGTATGTGCCCTAGTGTGTACTCTAATTATCTTTGTTTTTAGTTGTGTAGTGGATTGACTGGCCAGTTGATCTCAGTTGAGTAATCTTACTTATGTTTCACCAGTGAGCATGCGAGGAAGTGGAAAGTCATAAAATGGACTGCTCCTCATAGTGAAACCATTATCTGGCACTTGAAAATTATGCGCTTGCTCCAATCCATACATAGATTGATTTTCAGATTTGCAATAAGCCAACTGGTCAGTTAGTCTTAGTTTTAGGAGTTTACTGACTGTCACCAGTGAGTGTGCTTCCAAGTGAAAACTCTTTTTTTTTGGCTCTTTGTACTTAATGGACTCGCAACTTCGGTAAAGTGTTCATACCGGTTGTGTGAGTGTACTTTTTGACTCTCTGCATATAATTATGTTTTACGTTCTGTACATATTACTTTTAGAAATGTCCTGTAAATTTGAAGAAAGTAGATTTCTCGACTAAGAGCACCCCCTAGTACTGCAGTCCAATAAAAACCAATAAAAAAACGGTGAGTTTGATTGCACAAAATGAAGACCCAATAAAAATATTATTGTTTCCTATTTTCCACTTACATGGCAAATTTATTTCATTCGAGTTTATAGTAAAAAGCCCATAATTTTTTTTCAAATAATAGTTTTTAAGATCATATTTTCAGAGCCAAATAAATAGTTTATTAGAGTTTATAGGAATAACATTAAATCTAATCGTATGAGGTAATCCTATAATACATTTTATGTGTGTTTATAGTTATTCGTTAATAAAATTTTTATACGTTTTTATGAGTAAAAACCCTTTAAATTTTTACTGAAAAGAATTTTATTGAACCATTGGAAGACTTTATAAGATAATTCTGATAATTTTTTTATTGTATTTTATAGTCAAATCGCAATTTATAACCATGCTTGTGATATTATCAGA
>NW_019384279.1:2433120-2443270 GCF_000648655.2 Copidosoma floridanum | reverse complement strand
TCCAAAAACAACTGTATACACCAGCATGAGTATTTACACCAAAATACATAATTGTAATCAGTACGAACCTTGAAAAAACAACTTCGAAGAAAGTCACTGTTACTGGCGTTGTTGATGTTGTTACAGGAGAGTATTCCTCTGATTGAAAGACAGTATCAAACACTTCCTCTGATTTTTGAACAAAAGAGGTACTGCAAAATGAGTCTCGTTGTAACTAATTGTCGTTGGATGATGCAAAAAAATCCTCCACGTGAAGTCCGTTTACTTGCAGCTTATTCGCCGTACGGCTCTCGAAAAATACCTGCTGTTGCCGCTTGCAAACTAAGAATGCTGGTTAGGTTGGGTGAATACACACCATAGGTATACGACGTGACTATAGTATGCTATAGTTACGTATACGTTCCTTTTCTTTATTTTCCTGTCGGTCATCCGTTCAGATAAGTGGAAATTTTTTTAAATTTGAGAACAAAATTAAAACGCGTTCAATTAAATCATTCTGAAATGACCGGAAATACAGAAAAAAATGCAATCTATGTAATGTTTATTTTAATACTGAAAAGAAACTTCACGCAGAAAATGCGGTACACTACAACGCCCGCAGAAACAGCGGCATTATTGAGTAGATATATCCATAGTGTGCAATGACAGTAACAAAATTTGGTCGATACAAAGAATGCAATACACAACATTGACCGCAGGAATAGCGGTATTATTGTATGCATAAAAGTATAATTTTCACTGATAATACACATGTTTTTTTCATACGGAAAATGCAGTGCACAAGAAAGTACGCAAAAATAGCGGCATTATTATTATACGAATAGAACCATCATGTACTTTACAAATACGAATGATTTGTCCTCGGATTTGTTGATGCAGAAAATACGGTACACTGCAATGTCCGCAGAATCAGCGGCATTAATATCTTCCCAATAAAATCGTAATGTACACTACAAATAAAAATGTTTTGCCAATGCAGAAAATGTAGTACATAACAAAATGCGCAGAAATAGCGGCATTATAATTCTATGAGTGATACCGTAATGTTCACTGATAATACAAATAATGTTTGCAATGCAAAAACAAATGCAAGTAGTATTATTGTGTAAGTGACACATTGCAATATGTAGAGAAATAATATTATATACACAAAAAATGGGGCAAAGTAAAACTTAATACTAATGTCAAAACAGATTACAAATTTATCAACTGTATGAGAAAAAGAAAAATGATGCGTATGGATCATTCTACCAAAAACAATTTATTTCATGTTCCAGTCGATAACAACGTGGTATAATAATATAGAGATCGGAAAACTTTTTCAAATAATAAAGGGATGTTTTTTAGCGTCCCATACTCGTATCTTACGTATCATTAGCAGTTTTGACGGCGCCCGGAAGCAAAATATGGAATTTTTAATTTATCTGCAGAATGGAACCCTAAAATTAGTAACGTAAACAACATTTTCATGTATTCTGGGTAACTAAAATCAATGTATAATAGGTTTGGATGACGTTAAAGTTGTGGGATCAAAGTCAGACAACTTTCAAATTTCTACATAAAATTTTCTCACAAATGCGCGCAATTGCAGTTGGGTGTTGAAATCCGGACAGTTTGTATTATACGGAGGTTAAGAATATTGTGACAATTGTTTTCGATTTTTTTGTTACGATAAGCCAGAGGTACAGGCTTACGAATTTAGAAATTCGATCTCTTCACAATAAAAAATAAAAGCCTGTGACGGTAAAAATGTCATGTACCTTCGCGAGGTGTCAGATTATCGATTGGGAACATGATGAGTTAAAATATAGCTGTTACAAACATGATATAAGGGCAACGGCGATGTTAAATTTTAATTTAGTGTCTTAGTTGTTTTTTCTACCTTGAAGCATTTATCATGACACTTCAAGACATAAACGTCATCCAATTAGAGCTACCCTACGCAATCTCAAGCCCTGCTTCACACGTTTGTCTGGCCGAAAAATAGCCCTGATGGCGATGGCACTTCTGTGACGGAAGCTACAAATTGTAGACATATTTAAATATATAGATAGAACAATGCAAAACGATTGATGACAGAATTACGTTCAACGTTAAACAAAATAATTAAAAGTATAAAGATAGAATGTTTTTTATAATTTTCTTCAACAAACTTCATTGCATAGTAGAAAATTAAACAATTATGTAAAATGTTTAATATTACCTAAGTCTATAAAGATACGATATTGTAGGTTTGCACAAATAGAAAGGAAAAAAATATAATAAGGAGACAACTGTAAGATTAACATATTTAACTATTGAGGTACGCTCCAAGTAAGTGACTTTATACAAATGAGATTGAACAATCCGCATTGCAATGTAATGTTCTAATATTGACGTTTTTGTTGAGACCTTCTTTAAAGTAGAACCTGATGTAAAAATAATTTTCGTCCCTCGGGTGACTGCCGCGCCGAAATTTTATTCCCACCCTAGGGCGGAAAGTAATCGGCGGGCAGAAAGTGTGCCCACGACGCGAAAGCGAAAAAAACGAAATTCTGGTAGAAGTAGCCAATACATTATGTGAAAATAAGTTATATTAATGGGTTATTGGGTTAGTGGGAAAAAAATCTTTGAAGATTGTGTACTTAAAAAGAAAAACTGTAATTGTAACTTTTGGTAAAACAGTTAAGTCAATAAATTACTATCTGTCTATTCAATTTTTTTAAGAAACTCATGCCCCTCCCCCTCTCAATGTAATACGTAGATTCTCTTTGTGCCGTACTTACTTTGACTTTCCAAAAACAACTGTATACACCAGCATGAGTATTTACACCAAAATACATAATTGTAATCAGTACGAACCTTGAAAAAACAACTTCGAAGAAAGTCACTGTTACTGGCGTTGTTGATGTTGTTACAGGAGAGTATTCCTCTGATTGAAAGACAGTATCAAACACTTCCTCTGATTTTTGAACAAAAGAGGTACTGCAAAATGAGTCTCGTTGTAACTAATTGTCGTTGGATGATGCAAAAAAATCCTCCACGTGAAGTCCGTTTACTTGCAGCTTATTCGCCGTACGGCTCTCGAAAAATACCTGCTGTTGCCGCTTGCAAACTAAGAATGCTGGTTAGGTTGGGTGAATACACACCATAGGTATACGACGTGACTATAGTATGCTATAGTTACGTATACGTTCCTTTTCTTTATTTTCCTGTCGGTCATCCGTTCAGATAAGTGGAAATTTTTTTAAATTTGAGAACAAAATTAAATCGCGTTCAATTAAATCATTCTGAAATGACCGGAAATACAGAAAAAAATGCAATCTATGTAATGTTTATTTTAATACTGAAAAGGCACTTCACGCAGAAAATGCGGTACACTACAACGCCTGCAGAAACAGCGGCATTATTGAGTAGATATATCCATAGTGTGCAATGACAGTAACAAAATTTGGTCGATACAAAGAATGCAATACACAACATTGACCGCAGGAATAGCGGTATTATTGTATGCATAAAAGTATAATTTTCACTGATAATACACATGTTTTTTTCATACGGAAAATGCAGTGCACAAGAAAGTACGCAAAAATAGCGGCATTATTATTATACGAATAGAACCATCATGTACTTTACAAATACGAATGATTTGTCCTCGGATTTGTTGATGCAGAAAATACGGTACACTGCAATGTCCGCAGAATCAGCGGCATTAATATCTTCCCAATAAAATCGTAATGTACACTACAAATAAAAATGTTTTGCCAATGCAGAAAATATAGTACATAACAAAATGCGCAGAAATAGCGGCATTATAATTCTATGAGTGATACCGTAATGTTCAATGATAATACAAATAATGTTTGCAATGCAAAAACAAATGCAAGTAGTATTATTGTGTAAGTGACACATTGCAATATGTAGAGAAATAATATTATATACACAAAAAATGGGGCAAAGTAAAACTTAATACTAATGTCACGGCAGCAGTAATGTCGGTTCTAATTAATGTACATACATTAGGAGGTGGTATTGATTTTTTTATTTAAGCATAGTAATCAAACAAAAGCTTAGTGGCTACATCTTAAAATGTCTAATGTTTATCATAGTAAAGACAAATTTGTACACCCTGCAGAACATGTGGTATACCAAACGCCCGCAGAAATAGCGGCATTACCGTATGCGTAAATGTGCACTGATAATACAAATGTTTTTTAAATGCAAAAATTTTTCTTATATGGAAATGCAGTGCACAACAAAGTCCGCAGAAATAGCGGCATGATTGTAAAAGTGACATATTGTAGTAAGGTAATATGATACACAAGTAATACTATATTCGCAGGAAATGCAGCACACAGTAGTAAACTTTATACTAATGACACTGCAACAGTGCGATTTATGAATAAAAATAAATAAATGTATGAATCAATCACAATGTACACTACAAATGATTTCTCGATGCAGAAAATGCGGTATTACACCACAATGTCCGCAGAATCAGCGGCATGAATATAATGTAATGTTAACTCAACACAGCAAATAATTCCTTAAAGCAGAAAATGCTGGAGGTAAACGATAACGTTTGCAAAAATTGCGGCATTACTAAGTAGATATAACCATTGTATGCGCGGACCGTAGAAAGAAACAATTTGTCGATGCAGGAAAAGCGGTACACAGCAATGTCCGCAGAAAAAGCGGTACTATTGCAATATTGTGTAACTATTGCAGTATATTCATATAAAAAATCGTTTTGTATACACAAAAATGTGGCACAGTAAAACTTGATATTAATATCACGGCAGCAGTAATGTCGATACTGATGAATGTACATATATTAAGTGGTGTTGGATGGTGTTAAAAATTTTTTTGTTATACAGGCAAGCTTTCATACCCCGCAGAACATGCGGTACACAAAACGCCCGCAGAAATAGCGGCATTATTATTATATGAATGAAACCATGTAATGTACACTTAATACAGCAAAAAATTCTTCAAAGTAGAATATGCGGTACACGACAACGGTCGCAAAAATTGCGGCACATGAATACGCATCTCTGTATGTACGTATAGGTCGTACAATATATATATATGTGTGTATGCATGTTTCGTCGTCTGGTGCTTTTTATACTCGATGGATTAGTTGGCACCAGTGCTGCTGCTGCAAACCTCCCCCACCATGATAACGGAAGTTATTCATGAAAACGGAGTATGTACGAGCTGAAGTTAGTCACCGAGGGCATTTGCCCGCTGGACAAATTATCCTGCTCACAACACTGCAAGAACATCCTGTGGACTTGGAATTTATCCATGGATTGACTGGCCAGTTGGTCTCAGTTGAGTAATCTTACTTATGTTTCACCAGTGAGTATGCGAGGAAGTGGAAAGTCATAAAATGGACTGCTCCTCATAGTGGAACCATTATCTGGGACTTGAAAATTATGCGCTTGCTCTAATCCATACATTGATTGGTTTTCAGATTTGCAATAAGCCAACTGATCAGTTAGTCTTAATTTTTGGAGCTTACTGAGCTGTCACCATTGGGTGTGCTCAAAGGTGAGAAATTATTATTTTGGCTCTCCATACTCAAGGACTGGCGATTTGAGTAAAGTGTTCATACCGCTTTGCCAGCGTCCTTTTATGACTCCTTTTTCTTTCTGTAGAGTTTATTCTCAGAGATGTGCTAAAAATTTAGAGAAAAGCGAATTGGTTATTCAGATTATTACTACCAAGAGCATTCTTTTATCATCCCTTTTATTATTGCTACATCCTCATTTATTTTGGCAGTGTTTGCATTACCCCCCGGTTTGACGACTCATTGATTATCTGCGGTCGATAAAGCTACACTCTTCGTACCAACCTTCTTTTCCCCTAGGCACCTCCCCACCACCGCACCCTCTATCAAGAGTCGATTACACTACCGGCACTGAGAGCCCGCCCCCCGACGCGAAGCGCTCTGTGATTGGCCGAAATTATTAATGTTAATTTGTCAATACCTTGGAGAATGCGCATCAAATCAAAATTTTGTAAAGAGCTTTTCTAGCAGTCTTGACGAGGTTTATCACGTAGTATAGTTTTTCTCACTCATTTTCGATACACGGTGTATATGATAAAAGTATCATTTAATTTCAGATAAATCCCTTTTATTAGTATTCAATATCGATAAGGATTTCTTAAAATTAAATAAATATTTTTTAAGGAGAAAGAAATATTAACCCATACATATTTCATTTGCTTTCGAAACAAATAAATNTGTATTTGATAAAGTTATCCTTCTATCAACGTTTTATAATATACAGTCAAGTCTTTCCCAAGCTATGAAATCTGTACCTGTACGTGAGAATCGTAGTGAAAAAATTTTTGTAACCCTAAAAATTGTAGATATCCTGTACAAACAAAGCTAAAACGATATTATTTTTACTACCTGTAGCTCACTGATGAACTGTTTAGAAAGAGGAAAATACAATAATAACATTTTCCGCCCTCGGGTGGTTTTGGGAGGCTGGTACTTCCTCGGGCGAAAAAACAGTTTTCCGCCCTCGGGTGGTTTTGGGAGGCTGGTACTTCCTCGGGCGAAAAAGCAGTTTTCCGGAACTCGTTCGAAAAGTCTCCTTTAC
Source organism: Copidosoma floridanum (assembly GCF_000648655.2). Next base: position 2,436,677 of record NW_019384279.1, on the reverse strand, counting down.
GAACCTTGTTACGTCCCTCGCCTTCGGCTCGGGCCGCAAACCTCTTGGTTCGCCAACAGAGACTTTTCAAACTTTTAGGAAAACTACCATTTTAAATCATTGTAATTGATGAAATTATAATTCGCTAAAAATTTATAAATGTACATCGAAGCCGTTTCCTGAATTATGAAAACTATTATTCGAATCATTTTTTTCTATTAAGAAATAGCTGATCTCTGATTTCTATGATTTTTTTGTATGAGTAATTACGTCAACTACGAAATATATAAAAAAATTGTGTAACCCAATGTACGCCCTTATCCATTATATAGAAGGAGCCCTTAATCACACATTTCTTTAAATAATTTGAAATATATTTCAAACCCGCGGACACGCTAACCACTTAGCACTATAATAGTTATTGCTCTTGTTGAGGTATATCTTTCCCAATATGCAGCGGTGCAATCGTGACCTTATAGATTATTGTGCATTTACACTTATCGAAATCAAGGAAAAACGACCAACTATCACCGTAGTTTTTGGGAAAAACCATTATTTCTCTCGTAGGAGAAAAAAAAAATACCCGGACGTAAGTACGAACATTGTGTGATCCACTGTCAAATTTATCAACTGTATGAGAAAAAGAAAAATGATGCGTATGGATCATTCTACCAAAAACAATTTATTTCATGTTCCAGTCGATAACAACGTGGTATAATAATATAGAGATCGGAAAACTTTTTCAAATAATAAAGGGATGTTTTTTAGCGTCCCATACTCGTATCTTACTTATCATTAGCAGTTTTGACGGCGCCCGGAAGCAAAACATGGAATTTTTAATTTATCTGCAGAATGGAACCCTAAAATTAGTAACGTAAACAACATTTTCATGTATTCTGGGTAACTAAAATCAATGTATAATAGGTTTGGATGACGTTAAAGTTGTGGGATCAAAGTCAGACAACTTTCAAATTTCTACATAAAATTTTCTCACAAATGCGTGCAATTGCAGTTGGGTGTTGAAATCCGGACAGTTTGTATTATACGGAGNATTCAGTAATGTGTAAGAACGAAACCAAATTATTTATAAAACATTTCTATGTGTTGAGAAAAATTGAATAGTATTATTATAGTCTATATGGCAATAAAAGTCTATTTCTGTTTTTTATAAAGATATAAGATGTTAGATAGATTTTCAGCGCAAACGTGATATAACGCTTCGAGACAAACCTGAGAGGGTGTGACGGTCACGTCTGTTCAAGCGCGGGGTGTCATCCCCCCTGTATGAGAGAGATAGTACTTTTTTCGTCCTTTGGGTGAAAGTTTGCAGTTCCGTTGTTTCATTACCAGTTAGTACAAATGTTTTTTTATACAACCAAACTAAACCGTGAAGCAGAGAACATTCGCCCAAGGGATGCTGAAAAAAGCTTAAATACATATCAAAGACTTTCATTTCCTAATAGATAAGCAAAATTTTTTTTATGCACAATCCTAATCATAATCAATGAAAACAAAATGAAGTCTCATTATCTAGTACTTCTCGATCAAATTACGATTTATTTAAATATCTATTAGTAACAACCGTCCATGCAGATGAAACTTGCGTATTAATTTTTGGTAGTATAATATACTTTAATAGAAGTTATTGAAACTCACAATATATTAATGTTACATTTGTAGTAGTTTTTTGTTAAAGCACTAGTTAGTTACATGTACAACAATACACAAATGTTTATTCTTTTCGAAAAATCGTACAAACTGAAACTGGAGAAAAAACGATATAAAAAAAAATGTGATACAAAATTTAGTCGACAAACTGTCATCTTTTAATCCCATTATAAATTCGAAATGTTTATCGAAAAAGTACTACTCTGTTTTTTATGTTAGAAGATTAATAATTTTAATGGGTATTGACAAAATTCGAGATTGGAAATTCCATTTTTATTTCAACAGATGCAAGTTNGCTGACTTTTTTTTATGTGCGAAAATTGCTGTTTCAAAAACATAGTGTGTATTGTATTATCGTACAAACTGAAACTGGAGAAAAAACGATATAAAAAAAAATGTGATACAAAATTTAGTCGACAAACTGTCATCTTTTAATCCCATTATAAATTCGAAATGTTTATCGAAAAAGTACTACTCTGTTTTTTATGTTAGAAGATTAATAATTTTAATGGGTATTGACAAAATTCGAGATTGGAAATTCCATTTTTATTTCAACAGATGCAAGTTGTGTCGATAATGTGCGTATAAATAATGCATGCACTTACTAAATAAATGTAATGAACCATTGTAGTTACAGAAAATTGTTGTCTTTAATTCGACTCTGTTAAGACAAAAAAAATAAATGTTCGATAATAGATAAAAGCATATTTTATTTCATTCGTATTATATTCTAAATATTGTATTTTAAATTGCAATGGTAAGTAAAATTATGTGTTTCCCCTTGTCGAACAGTTAGGAGCGATTTTTATCCAGGGAACAAAGAGTCATACTTTCGGCGAAGGTATGGCAAAATAGTATATTTACACAGTTATTGGGTGAACGCAATACATCAAATGAATATTAAGGACGTTGCCTTGTTTATGAAAATGATTACAGAACTTGACGAAACTTGAAAGTATGATAGATTAAACCGTTCTGAACTCGCACACGTTTTTTGGGCATACCTTATAATACTAAAAAAAGAGAAATATGCTATCTATGATAAGCACTTTAACACTGTTCTTATGGAACAGCGATTGAAATAACCTTATAAAACCTGTTAGAAATAACACAAGTGAGAAATATTTTGTTAATAATTAAAAAAANAATAAATATTTTTTAGATTTTAACAAATATTTACTACGTGATGATAAGTATTCACTAGTTTTAAGCACAAGTGTATAAACTTTTAATAAACATTTATTTGACCCAAAGACGGTTTTGTTTAGTCCAAATAATTATATTTCGGCCTTGTGACGTAATATACTATTTGAACGTTACTTATCGTGTTTTACGTGGTTTTCCGAGTACAAAACTATCTAAAATCAGATTACAAATTTTTTATCGGTTTCTATTGAAATACCGCATTTTTACTGGTTTCTATTCAGAATACCGCATAAAACACAATGATGTTAAAAAAAATTAATTACTTATGTAAAATGTTTTTAACAAGTAATGGTTTAAAAATACGTAATTTATTAAAAGATTCCACCATGCAGATGGCAACACCAAAACTGGTTGATTGAAGTATTTTACAAATAACGTTAATAAAAAAATTATTTATTTCAATTTTATCAAGATTTCAGGTAAACTACTTAAACCCCCACCCCTTTTTTCGACGCTGCCATCGCATGGTATGACTAAAGATCGTTGATTTACTTATAATTAATATTACGATGCTTTTAACAAAAAATAAGAAATTGATTTTTTAACGTTATTTATCGTCTTTTACATGTTTTTCCGAGTACAACACTGACTTTATTTATAATTATTAAAAATTTTTTATCGGTTTATATTGGGAAATTGTCACTGGAAAATCTTGCAATTTTGGTATAAATAATCTTACATGGAACCCTAAAATTAGTAACGTA
>NW_019384279.1:2349676-2424640 GCF_000648655.2 Copidosoma floridanum | reverse complement strand
ACAGCGATTGAAATAACCTTATAAAACCTGTTAGAAATAACACAAGTGAGAAATATTTTGTTAATAATTAAAAAAATATTTTATGATTCCACCCTCAAAGTTTGGAGCCATGTTATAATGCTTTTTATTAAGATATCAATGAAAATAGTAACGAAAAAAGATATTTGAAGGTTAACGTGGCAACACCGTATCTTAGAGAAAACGAAGGAGAGAGCGGGACATTGGCGGCACATTCAAATGTACCTCATGTGCGATACTGAATCTACAGCAAGTTATTATAGAAGGTGTTAAACAATATAAAAAATTATTAATTGACAAATACAAATGTATTTATCACGGGCGTATGGTGTAATATGTATAAATTAAGGTATCGAATTTTTATAAAAATTTTTGCTTCTCTATTTATAAATTTTACATAACATTACTTGCATCAGTGCCAATGCGACAAACACTTTTATTTCTCAACATGTTTATACAACTCTAATATCACATTCAAAATTACGCATGTAATGATATAACTTCAGTAATAATCTAATTTTGTACTTTTGTGACTGACAGTAAGTGATTGAGAATATTATCGAGAATCAGTCTTTTTTTAATAATTGTTGCTAATCCATTTACTCTGCCTTCTAAAAGGTGAGTCGCACATTCTGGGCCATTTTTATAAGCATCGATTAAATTTTGATAACTGAAATTTGACTCGGCTAATCTTTGCATCATTTCTTTTGAAAGTACACCTTTTAAAGGTAAAAATGTTACTACCACTCTCTGATCGCCGCAACATGTGTTCGTAAACCTTTTTGAACACATATTTTCCTTTCCCATGGTATCTTTCGGGAGGCATGACACTTGACTTGAATACTAATACCTAATAATAAACAGCGATCAGCTGTTTCTAGTATATATTCTTTTACCCCATATATAAGTATACTTAACAACAGCCGGCGGTGTTGCCAAGTTTCGATTGTACGTCGATAATACAGGTAACTGGTCAAGACGAAAAGATTCAGGGCAACGTCCTTAATAACGAAACAAATACTTTTTGTACTACTGCTGTAATTTTTACGTAAATAATATATATTTCTCTAAACCTTGTGTAAGGTGCACTTGTATATTTATACGTATTTGTTCAACAAACGTATTAAAAATTCTACTTATTAAGTACACAATGTGATACACCTACCATATATTGCTACGCTTGTTGTTCAATTAGATTGTAACTTTAATTTTCCTACTTCGGATGATTGTGAGGGTCAGGTGTACCCTCGGCAGGAAAATGTGTTCGCCACATAAATGCCATCAGACTGGGACTACCTCACTTTCCTCAGATCCTACTTTTCAGGTCCTTCGGGCCGCAAAATAGTCCTGGAGACGATAAATCTGATCCAACAAAAACTACTGTTCCAGCTTGGCCTGGCTCAAGTGCAGTCCCATCACGGGGCATTTTTAGTGACATTTGAACATTAGTGCTTTCTTAATGCGAAAAAGAGCATGTACCACAGAATAATCATAAAATATTCCTGATTTTAATGGCGCTTAAGTAACGAGCGCTACATTTTTTCTAACTTAAGGAACAATAATTTCACTCTTTGTTGGGTTATACAAATTTTGATGTCTAGAAATATCACCTTTTTTCTTACAGTATACAAAACCCAATTGAGTAATGCTAGAAAAAAAGTGTTTTCACACCTCTTGATTCACATTTCAAGATGTTCCCATCATCCTTCATTCCTTACTTCACAAGACTTTTTTGTTCTTTTTATATCTGACCTAGATAATTATGCAACTGTAGCATACGGGATCTTTTACGATCCGGGTACTTTCATTTTGGCAGGCTTTGTATTTGTATGTCACACTCATGTATGTGTTACATTATTTTTAAGGTACTTATTTTTCAATACCCATGAGTACGTGTATAACATGTAGTTATTTTCATTTTAGTGTAAGAACTTCAACTAAATAACTACAATTAACCACCTCTGGTTTTGGTAAAAATACCGGTAGTATACTTGAAGATGCATGTATTTATACCGTTTCTTTCGATTTTTGCAAACATTTTTATATGTTCCACAATGAGTACGTTCTTTGAGCAAATTGAAGTCAATTAATTTGTACGTATTTAATTCAAAAGAAGCACATTAACTCCATACTTGGATTTCCTCCTTGATCTAATCAACAAAAACTAATGATCAAAATACTTTTAAATTATTGTTTATCTTAATCAATAATATATGTACATGTAGGATTAGTTTTCGAGATACTTGGAATATTTGTTCATTCGTGCAGAAATACCATGACAGTGATAACAACAACGGTTACTTAAAGTTTTATGTGAATATAACTAAGTATTTCTTCGTAGTTTATGGTAAAAAATAGTATCCGTACAGTAGGAACCACTAGAAATATAGATTTTTATGAAGTAATTAGCGTTTTTACTGTAACAAATGGAAGGTGATTTATTTTTGTATCTATTTTGTAGGCGGTCATTGTACATCTTCATCACACATGTATGAATTGTTTGCTATTATTGTTCATGATGAAAATTAAAAAAACTATTAAGCTATTAAAACTTCTAGCTATTAACAGTCAAGGGGTTGTGGGTTTGAACCCCCTTGAAAATTGCCGAGATTTTTTTTCGATCTTTTCCGATGAAACGAGTACCGCAGATGTTGGAAAACCACATTTATCCGATTTTTAAAATAAATAGCTGATTTTTCTGGTGATATCTGGACATGCAGGGAATTCTTTTTCGAAGGGAAGCCAACACCTGGCCAGCTCATCGGGTAAGGTTACTGTCGGTCATAGAAAGGTATCGGGACAGCGAGTTAGATGGTTTATTAAGAAAAGATCCTTCCATTAAACTTGATAACAGTTGGAGTGTGCTTGACACTATCACTGCACCCTGTAAATGGTATCCAGTAGAATGGATTAGGGAACTTTGCAAGGGGCCCGCACGAAAGACTCATGTTTAAACGACGACGAAACTATTATTTGTTTGACATTGCGCAAAACAATTTTATTATACGTTGGAGAAGAATTTATCAATTCCAAAAGTGGCCAAAATAATACAAATGATGTAAAAAAGACCGAGGAAATAAGTGTCAATACATATATTCTTATGTATCGACTAATAACACCACAAAACGAAAAGCCAATAAAAATGTCAATGTTCCGCTTATGATAAAGGTTATTATTGTTCGTCAATAAATATAGTATTAATAAAATTGTACATCATACGTTTCGCAATAAATAGTATGGGATATATAAATCAAAAAAAATTGTATAAGTGTCACTTGGCTAGTTATAAGTAACATTTTTTTAAATTCATAACTTATTTCGATAGAAATAGAAGTATTTCCAGTCCAACATAAATCGTGCATTACGTCCTTAGGGCGCAAAGTACGAACTGGAATGCCCAAAGGCTGCAGTTATTGTACGTTTACGCCCGAATCATGTATATTTGTTTTTTTTCTGGAATCGAAAACTGCTACTTTGCACCCATAGTCACATAGTTCTAATAGTTGTTTTCGCCACAGAAGTTCTCTCGCTACCTGGGCTTTTTTGCGGACTCAGAGATGGTAATTTTGTCCCAGTTGGATGGTATTTGTGTGGTAGACACTGTTTTCTACACAGTAAAAAATTTTTTAGTAAAATTACCACTCTTCTATAGTAACTGTACCTCGTCTGACGAAGTAAATTTACAAGCGGCTAGTATTAATGCTAATTTTTAAGTAAGTTCACTACGATGGTAGTAATTTTGCTACGCCTAGAGTTGGAAATAATCCGACCAATGCATAGCGTAGTTATTTTACGACGCCGTGTAGTATAATACACAACTATTGCATTGGGTAAAATACTATTTTGTAGTTATATATTACTTGTTGAATTGTAAAAACACTATCAGCGTAGTAAAGAGAAATTTGTTGATTTCTATTGAAATTTCATTTTTGCATAATCTGCAGGCGCTGGAATAATCGAAAAAATATCGTAGTGCTGTCTGTGTGTTGAAGCTCTGGTTTTCGTCAGTTCCAAATTGGTCAACTAAATTGTCGTTCCTAATGTTTAATTAAGTTATAGTTTCATGCAGCAAATAAATGCAGTAAGATTGCAATGTTATTACTAGTGCACCATATGCATAATTTTGTTCCACATAACCTCGTCGTCAGCATGGCCAAAGATTGAATTATAAAATAAAAAATTATTATAAACACTGTGCAAGTATTTTGAGCACTAAATAAAAGTTTATACGTTGTAAACGACATTATTTCATTTTTAAATGAGCCCCCTGTTTAAATTACTATAGTACTAAGAATGTAACTCGTTTCAACCATTCCTAGTGTGTTCGTAGTTTTTACTGAAAAAATAAACATGTACGCCACCTGGCTGGAAAGGTACAAAACTGATAGTATTTTCTCTAATGCTGTCGTAAATATACTATGGACAAGTTTTCTTCTTAATTATTACTATTCACGTAGTTATTTTTCTATTGTAAAAGTATTGTAGCTATTTTCATAGTTAATATACTACGTCTAGCATTGGTTGGATTTTTTCCAATGCGTAGCGTAGTAATTTTTCTACAAAATTTTTTACTGTGTACCGATGCGCAGTAATCGTCCAAACATTACGAAAAACGCCTCGAGATAGTAAAAATGTTTTTCAAACATCTTATGTCGTTTCTAGGAAAGGAATGATGGAGAAAAATCATGTCTAGTATACACGACTTTAAATATACCCGGCCATAATGGGGTAAATGGTGCATCAACAGATAATTTAATGTAATTATTCGAATTCCAAGAATTGGATATTTTAAATTCTATCATTGAACCGTCTGTTGAAACTGTACGAAAGGCCTTTCATTTACCAAAATGTAAAAGAGTAGTCTACGTGAGCAAACTCGCATCACAATTCAAGACTTATTTCAGTAGGTAATTATAATTTTCAAGCATAGTCGTTTAAAATTGTTTTTGTGTGGTGATAAATAAAAATTTTCATGAAGCCAAATTGTATGAAATTGCAAACACTTGAAATCTTCGTTTTCAACATCATTTTGTAACATACGTATAATTTATTAAATTTGACAGTTTGAGTCAAGACTACGATTTCTGTGGCAACACAAACTATTTAATTATTTTTTCCACGATTCTTGATAAGTTCTTTATCGGAAACCACACTTACTTTTTGTCACCACGGAAATCCTAGAACCTCCTAGTTTAAGATTAGTGATCTTACCTTTGTCTGAGAAAATATAAAAATTCCGTCTCTTAAACTTTTCATTTGGACACTGGATTCCTTTTAAATAATTTACTTTATATACGAGCTTCTCTCTGGTCTCTATAATTATTCCGCTTTACTAGATCATTTGAGCTCTTGGCGCCACTCTTACATTATCTGCAATCCTACCATTCAAGGAAATCTCTTTTTTGAGCCAATTATTCAGTATTACTTTATTCAGTAGTACTACGTTAATCATAGCCAGCCTGCAACAGATACTTCATCTCTATTTTAACAATGATTAAAAGATCTACAATTTTCTTATAGTCTCAGCAAGCTTTGTTTATACTTATTCTTACGATTATTCGGAATAATGTTTAGTTTGTTTGTTGTATTTGTTAAGTTCAACATTATTTTTTATATTTTGTCCACGTTATTTAATATATTTTTTCTGAAATGTCTGTTATCAAATTTGCTGTTAAAATTCAATAAAATATTCACGACAATAATTATAATTGATGTACTCGATAGTTACATTATTCTTTAATTTATATGTTATTCAATTTATGTCCTATCTCTTTCTCTGCAACTTGAGTACCATACAATTAGGCTTATACATAGCTCGTAAACTTCCAAAAAATTAACATCTTTAACATCCGTTCTGCTAAATGTATTTAGGTTTTTATGATGCACGTCTTATTACATTTAAAGAATTATATGACGACTTAAAAAATGTTTTCCTAACTGTTTTATACAATATGCATCACCCTTTAAATAAGCATGTTTTTGGCTCTAATTTTCAGCTGACTTTTTTTTATGTGCGAAAATTGCTGTTTCAAAAACATAGTGTATATTGTATTGGTGGTATTGTAGTAATAGGTATTGTTTTTTCAATTTATTAAAAATTTTTGGTTGTTCAAACACTATTTGCATGATAAAAATGATTATAAAATCCTCACGGCCGTAGATAAAATTAATAAAACCTCGTATACTGCACGGGGAGATGGAAGGAAAGTAATACATAGATACCTGGGAAGAACTTTTTTCAGATGAGATTAAGATATGAATACAATTTTACAACTGACCCCCATAACAGTCAGTTAAATTGTGGAGTCAAATAAATTTTATTTTCTCTCGAAAATACGTATGAAGCCACCATTTTTAAACGATCTTTACGCAAATATAATATTATTAAAAAGGATACAATTTTTTTCCAGCATTATTTAACATTCATTTTTTGCCGCAACCTTCTGAAACAATGGTGGAACGTTTTTAATAGAAACAGAGCTTTGGCTGGATATTGCATCAAATATCAGAAGAAAACGTAAAATATTTTTCTGTGTAAAATTTGATTATTTAACTTTGAGTAGGAGCAGTACTGCAAACCACAATTGATAATTATTATTATAAAGCATTGTTAAATTTTTTTTTTCAAAGTCTATTTATAACAACGGTATTCGCTGTGAGGGTGAAGACAGCTAGTGTTCGAGTCAGCAATTTTTTGTAATGCTGGCGGGATAGCGGACAACTTCCACAATGCCAAGTCTCGAAAAAATATTCATTGCAATTAATGTGATTTCTGTACGGTTGAGCAAGCACTATTAAAAAACGATGTGGACAATCAGCTTGACTACAAAAAATGTGTGAAGTGATTTTAGTGCATGTGTAACTCATACGTCTGTAACAAAGTCAAGCAGACTAACCTTTTTCTGTTGTTTGGACTGTCAGATACATCAAATTTGACGTCACGTATTTTCTGGTGGCCGCATTGAGCTATTTTGCTCGACATTGTTACAGGCGTATGAGTGACGCATGCACTAAAATGCTGATTGTTCACATCACCTTTTAATAGTACTTGCTCAACCGTACATAAGTTACATTAACGGTAATGAATATTTTTTCCAGACTTGGCATTGTGGAAGTTGTCCGCTATCCAACCAGTGGTGCAAAAAATCGCCAACTTGAGCACTGGCTGTCTTCACACTCACAGCGAATAACGTATTGGATCGTGAATATTTATCTACAAATATCATGCACTTAATAAAAAACGTTAACAGTACACACTGGTAGCTTGACAGATCCACTTGATGATGTATCCATAACAGTATCATCCAGTACAAAGAAACATATGCACGCAACGTCAAATATATCAACTAATAATAGTTGGGATTCCTTCAAAGTATCTTATGAAATGTATCTTGAAAACAATATAAATATTACTTTCTTAAAAATTAGTTAATTATTATTAATTGTAGAAATCAACGTATGAAAAAGGTGTTTTAGCCATCTGTCCATTTTGCGGTCTAAGTTCCGCTGATTTGAATTATTGCCTAAGATGTAAAAAATAATTTCCTGAAAATGTTGACAAAGTTTTAACACCAGTTGTGTGGATGAATAACGTTCCCATGGCAAATATAAATATTCCAAGTACCTTATATTCTTGCATAACTAACGTATAGGAATTACAAATAAAATATTTATATATATTCATAATTGGGTGCGCGGTGGCTCCACCGTCTAAGTCGTGGGTTGGCACGCGGTAGACCGCAGTTATTCACGGCCACTGCGACTTTTCTAAGCAAGTACTTCTGTAAATTGTCACATACGTACTTTTCACCTCGTAGTACTCCTCGTGGAGGAGATGGACGACTTTCACGCAGCAAAATTGCCTAATTTTTCCCAACCCCCCCCCTCACAGTAATGGAAGGCCTCCCATTTCTATTTCCTTCCCTCCCCCAAGTGCTTAGTTCCCCAAGTAGTGCTTTTAAATTAGGAGCCAGACATTATAAATATTAAAAAATTAATAAAAATATGAGTGACCATTAAAAACTTAATTTTTAAGCTGCAATTTTCCGGAACTCATTATTTATCTATAAAATTATATCATAACGAGAAAAAAAATTGTAATAAAAAAAAAATTCGGTTTTTGGACATTTTCAAAATCTTTAAAAATTGGGAGTGACCTCTAAAACATTTTTGTTCAAGCTGTCTTTTGAAAAAAGTTCTTAGTACCTAAAAAACTACCTTTTTGTCACGCGAGACTTAAAAAGAAAATAGTCGGTTTTTTGAAAGTCTATACATATTATTTATATACACACTTCTCATTGTGTGTGTGTGTGTGTGTGTGTGTTTAATAAAAATGACACAAACAAATGTAAAAAATGATTTGTAGTTATAAGTAAGAATTAATTTTTGCATTATCTGTAAGAATATGTCACAAAATATAGAGCGACTGACGTTAATAGACCAAGAACTGAAATAGACAATCAACAGCGTACCAGCTATGAAAAGATAAGCAATGATGATATGTAAGCATACAACGTAAAAGTTTTTTTGAATATGAATCAGTCTGAAGAATCAAAAGCTTACTGTGTTTGAATAGCGCTTATGGCATACAACAATTATAACAAACGATCTTATTCATGAATTGTTACAACTGCTATATAATCTTAGTAACGCTACTTCAAATTTTACATTTCTTGGAAGATTATCTTTACATATGTACATCAAGCATCTTTACACGTTTTTTTACTTAAACTTACGAAAAATCTGAACACAAGATCTTACGATTTGGTAGATATCGTTAAAAATTTTTAGTTTTCTTAAAAATATGGGATAACTTGTTGATGGAATAGATTGTTGAATATACTTTTTTTAATAACAACTTACTTTTCATTTACTTTTGATTTATCATGCAAATAGTGTTTGAACAACCAAAAATTTTTAATAAATTGAAAAAACAATACCTATTACTACAATACCACCAATACAATATACACTATGTTTTTGAAACAGCAATTTTCGCACATAAAAAAAAGTCAGCTGAAAATGAGAGCCAAAAACATGCTTATTTAAAGGGTGATGCATATTGTATAAAACAGTTATATATATGTTTATATATAATACTAACACCATTTTATTTTAGTATGCGTAGTGCGTTGGGGCCCTCGTCAAGTACAAAAATTAAGGTCTTGCGGTCATAGAATGTGTGTATCCTGTATCCTGGCACAGCAAAAATAAAGTTGTGCATTATACAGACAAAAAATAGTGTCGTACTTGCCACCTGAAAAGATGCCACCCCCGCAACAACTGCCTTCGTCGGATGATGAGTCTTTTCTGGATAAAGAATCCGACCATTCGTATGAAAATGATAATGTTAATGATGATAATTATAATGGTCAAATGGTTGTATATTAATAATGTAAATAAAATGTTGTGTTTTTTTAGTACGTGTAATCGTTACATTTTTTCTTTATATTTGAATTTATCTTATATGCACACGAGTACTAATATGATTTTTTTTACAAACATGGGCATTATTTTTGCAGCATTAAAAAATCAATTTAAGTTAATGTAATAATACTGAAGTAGTTTAGATATTAATTATCATAAACATTCATTAGTAATATTTCTTATTAATTCATAAAAATTCAGCGTAAAAAAATGTTTGATATAGCTATCAAATATACACCAACTACAGAACACACAAAAATAAATAGTAAATGAAATATTTTTGTTGATCTTTGTTCTGTTTTATTATACATATTAAATCATGATAGTTATTGTGGTCGTAAAAATAATCTTGAAAAAAGAACTTATCTGTTTAAATTTTATCCGCATTTTTCTTGGGCAAATATTTTTCGTGAGATTTGTATCTATTTTAAAAAACTTAAGATACGTGCACAATTATAAACCAAATGGTATATATTTCGTAAAAATCAAAAGTTAATTACTATAACTACTGGATGTAATCATTATTTTATTTTTTTATTTTTTATATTCGGTTCAAAACTAATACCAACCAAAAGCAGTATAACAATAACCTATTAAATAACACGATCTGCAAAAGGTACTGGTTGCATCCCAAGCTCATCCTTGTAACATTATCACCCGACTACATTGAAATCATTTCGTAAGTAAAAAATAATACCCTACGATAATAGTCACACTGACGAAGGCAGTTGTTGCAGGGGTGGCATCTTTTCAGGTGGCAAGTACGACACTATTTTTTGTCTGCATAATGCACAACTTGATTTTTGCTGTGCCAGGATACAGGGTACACACATTCTATGACCGCAAGACCTTAATTTTTGTACTTGACGAGGGCCCCAACGCACTACGCATACTAAAATAAAATAGTGTTAGTATTATATATAAACATAGTTTGCGGTTGTTAAATTTTTTTATAATCATACGTTATATGTGTATTTAAAAAATAAAAAGTAACATGACTTGCTCTACACCTTAGGGAAGTCCAACCAGTTAATGAATTAAAAGAATGTTAATCATAGTTATCAGGGGAAAAGTTCAAAGAGGTGAGGGAAGCGCAAATGTACTGCAGCAATGACAGTTGTTTTGCTTATGTAAATACATCTTTTATTTATGCATTTACGTATACTCGATCTTTTTATTTTTTATTTAATTGAATAAACAGCTTGTGAGTCCGTTTGAAAATGCAATATAATGTTTATCTAATAGCAATCTATCATGCACAAAAAATGTATATTTCTACAGGTCATTTTCTTACATGATTATTTTACAAAGTTACATGTTCAAGTGTAATTTTTTAAAAATTACATACCTAAAAATCGGTAAAGTTAAACTATCTTAAATTTGGTTTGGGATACTTTTGTGGTGTAACGAATATACTTACATAGTTTCGTAAATATCTATCAGAAAAATTTATGTATGATAAGCGCCCTTATAACGATAAGAATCTGATAAATATTTAACAAATTAGAAAGACCTTCATAATAACGCTGTCGTAAGCTGTAGATATAAGATGGCCTTATTAAAGCTAAGACATTAAGTCAGGTTTTTGACGAGTAAATTTATAAATTATTGTACTACGTAATTTTATTGCTTCTACCAAGCTCATAACCAATGGAAGATTAATAATAACTTGCCCAGTGCTTCATTTACAACAAAAATTAAATTAAAAAATTAATTAATACATATAGTTATAATTGTTCCGACTTATTTTTTCGTATAAGAGTTATGTACAACAATATGTTTATTGACCTTTTAAATACAATGTATAATAAAGCAAAAACCCTGCTTCATAAACTTTTTAATTTTTTTCAATAAATGATATTATCAATTTTCGTAATTAAAGATAGCTGACATTGATCTGCACAGTACAATATTACAACACAAGATTGGAAATTTGATTTTCAACTAAATAACAATAAAGTAGGAACTTTATCATAGTCTCGTACATTTTTATAGTAAAACCCACTGTGAAATATCTACTATTATATATTATAGCGGTTACTATACGATCTAATTAGGGATATTATATATTCTACTTACAGGAATTGATTTTTTTTAACGTCTCGTGAAATTTCCATGCTGTAAGACATAGCAAAAATAAATACTGTGCTCATTTTATCACAGAAGCATTAACTTATTTGCAAATACCATGCCGGCCCCATAAATTATAGAGCCATTAAGCTTCTGCGAAAAAATATTAGAACTCAATTAGACTCTGTCTACTTTAATTTTACTCATTGAGAATTTTGTGACAGTCTTTTACATTTCTATGCTGAGACCGAAACTGCACATTGTACCATTTACTATGCAAACTAACTAATAGCATACCAAGTTCTACGAGCAAGAATTAATTTTTTTAATGTCTCATGCAATTTCCATGCTACAAGACATAGCAAAAATAAATACTGTGCTCATTTTATCACAGAAGCATTAACTTATTTGCAAATACCATGCCGGCCCCATAAAAGCCATTAAGCTTCTGCGAAAAAATATTAGAACTCAATTAGACTCTGTCTACTTTAATTTTACTCATTGAGAATTTTGTGACAGTCTTTTACATTTCTATGCTGAGACCTACAACTACACATTTTACTATTAACTATGCAAACTAAGTAATAGCATACCAAGTTCTACGAGCAAGAATTAATTTTTTTAATGTCTCATGCAATTTCCATGCTACAAGACATAGCAAGAACAAATACTGTGCTCATTTCATTACAGAAGCATTAACTTGCAAATATCATGCCGGCCCCATAAATTATAGAGCCATTAAGTTTCTGCGAGAAAATATCAGAACTCAATTAAACGCTGTCTACTTTAATTTTACTCATTGAGAATTTTGGCACATGATCTTGTATTTTTATCCTATGTAATTAGCTATTCTATATTTATAAAGTGTCAAAAATCAGGATGCAAAATTTCAGCAAAATCGGTTGCGTAGTTTTGGCGGTTAGCGATTACAATGGTTTTTGCGGCTTTGCTTTACATATTAGTAAGATAAGATAAGATGAGGTTTGTGCGACTTTGCTTTATATATTAGTAGGATAAGATTGGCAACCCATAATAGTGTTTACATTATAATGTTTTATTTTTATTATTTTTGTAATACCTTATTCATATAATACCTTATCTATATACACTTCTGCTACGAGACTGCGCTCGACGTTTATACGGTAAGGCATTATATCTGGATCCTTCCATTAGTATAATCAGCTTTTCCATTGCTTTACGTTTCAAGTTTATACCTGATTCGGTTGTATGATTTATCAATGCATCTTTAAATGGCAAATCACATCGATCAATGTCATCAATTATATTTATACCATCTCGGAAAGCTTATTTTCCGATTGTGCGTGCATTTTTGTTGTATATGGCACAGCTGTGCGAAAAAGACAAGTAAAAAAAGAGCCTAAGCTATGACCTCTTTGCCCATGCAAACCAGTAAACACATGCTTGACACCTCTACCTCCACCACCGTACTGAGAATGATACGCATCGTAAGAACTCATATTGCACAAGGATTCTAAAAAAACACTCTCCTAAAATGTAACACCGCCGTCAGTGTCCCAAACTCGAATGCTATCGGTTTACCGAATTGGTCTCTTACATCTATATCGATTGTATAAAATCTATTATTGAGGAGGGATACGTATGCAAACAGGCGTATACCTCTTGACGATTGTACAACCTAAAATAAATTTCTTTAGCATACAAGTTAACTATTTGTAATAAAGGTGCAAACGTGTCCCCATCAATACATGGTTCACATATATAAGCGTAAATAAAAAGTTGATCGGACCCTGCTCTTGACATGCTTGCCAGCTGTTCACCGTGAATTAACATTAGGTAATCATCCTTCATTTCTGCACGATCTTTTTCGATATAAATTATTCCTTCGTTGAATCCTAAAATGCGTTGTACTGCGCTTAATAACCATAGTAATTTTCCACTCTTATTAAATTAAATGTTTCATTATAAATGAAAACAGTGCTCCGTTTTTTTCTAAGGTAGGTACAGCAATAAATACAAATCTACCAACCTTGTTATAAATTAACTTACGCTGATATTCTTTATCTTCAGAGAAATATTCCATACATTTGTTATTCATTGCTTCACATAAGCTATCAATCGAGTCGTATGTGCCATGTTGAAAATGACATTCTGTTTTACCCTCAGGTGCACTGAGTAAAGCGTCCTCTCGAGTGACATGTAAAATAGTACCCGGTACGTGAATCTTGGATATTCCAACCTTCTATTTTCCATACAGCTTGATTTTTTTTGGTAATTGAATAAAAAAATTCGTTGTAGTATTATTAGGAAAATATTTCATACTGCTGTTGCTTCGCAAAGTTATCATAAAATCGTTATGAACTATCTCTTAAGTCTCTTTCAAAAATCCACGAATTAAACTTTTCAGGAAAATCCACCCAACTAACAAAATATTGTTTGTTTCTTGCCTTTCCTGTAATTCAAATTATTTTTCCAATTTTCTGCTCCTCATCTAATACCTGCTCTTTAGCGACTGAACTAAGCTCCTCAGGGTAAAAAAATCCCTTAACACTTTCACTATCCAAATCATGCAAATAATATGGGTATAAATTCTATTTTTTGGTAACACCGACAATTTAAAATATTTCTTTACTCCAGGATTTCACGGCACCTTTTTCGAATACGTTTTTCTCGCGACTAATACGCACGTAGTCTCCAACTTTATACTTTGATTTAGCTTGACGATTCTGACGATGTTTTTGCTTTCGTGTTCGTAAGTTTACTAAATTTTTTCTCGCAACGTGCGCGTTATGTATAGTTACTGCACTGGGCGCTAGCTTGATTGTGGAGTAGGGTGATTTATTGTACCCATCAATTAAATCTTGTAGTACATCAATGTAGCGGTATAAATTCTTATACGTAAAATATCTGTACATACGTTCCTTAAGTGTTCGTATGAAACGCTCTACTACAACTACTTTAACGTTAGGGTTACTCACAAACCGAAGTTTAATTATATTATGCTTTAATAACTGTTGGAACTTGCTTCCTAAAAATTCTTTTCCCCGATCTGTTTGGACTGTTTTTGAAAATCGATAGTGTTTATTATCGAGAATTTTTTTAAAGCTGTGGTAACTACACGGCAAGTTTTATCACGTAATGGTTGAGCCCATACAAATTTACTCAAAACGTCTGTTACAACAATAATGTACGACATACCACTACTGTAGTTTTTGACAGGCGTCAATTGAATGAGATCAGCCTCCCACAAGTCATCTAAACCGTTGACATCGTAAAAAAGGCGTGGTTACGTAGAATAGTTTTGTGTAACGTGTTAACGTCTTGTCCCTTTAGCCATTCCTTTATTTGATCTGATGAAATATTTCTATTTAATCTTATTAAGTTTCTGGCCCCGGTAAAACCATCCTCATGACTGGGTGTAGGGTATTATTTTTTCAACGCCTCCATTTTTCCAAATCTAAGCCACTGTCCTCCTTCTACTCCTCCTCCCTTTTGCAAAGGTGTCGATGTCTTGAATGGACTTTTGGTGTTACTTTTAACAATTTTATTCTCTTTAATAGTAGTTTCCCCAAATGATTGGTATGCTTCACTGCCGTCTTTACTCGACAATTCATCGGTAATATCGTCATAGTCACGGTCTATCTTCTCTCTCGAGTTGAATAATTTTTTACAAATCTTTGATAAAGTCTTGACTCGATTGACGTTACAAATCTCCCACAGGTCATTATTTCCTACAAACTCTCGAGGAGTAACGATCTTGCACAACATATTGCCAAATTTTTTTCTACCCACAGATTTGTCTGTTTTTCTGCGTCTTGCCGCATCATTTATTAAGTCAATAATATTAGAACGTTGTATTTTTTCACCATCAATGGTCATGACACCCTCACTATTCGAACTAATTTTACGGTTACTCTTTTTTAAATAATTTAAAATTAATTCAGACTTTTTTTTGATATGCTTTAGGTATACTTTTCAGAATCATATCATCACTCATTCGATCATTTGCATCTGTATCATATTTTCTCTCCTCTTTTTCCGCTGAGGTGTATGGATTTCTTTGTTCATCTATGAAATGAAAGTATCTTTGTAAGACTCTTAAATATTCTTTAGATTTTTCACGTTCATCATTGAACGCATTGGAGTTAAGAATTTGTTTCATTTCATCATCTAAACGACTGAGGTTGTTTCCAATAGTTTGTGTAGATCGTAAAACTCGTTGCGATAAAAAATCGTTAGTAGCAGTAGAAACAGGTATTACAGCTTCATGGAGGGGTCTCAAATTTTCACTGTGTATTCTTTCGAGCTGCTCTTTCGAAATTAAAACCATTTTTTTTGCTTTCTCTATACCACTTAAAACCTTTTTATAAAGCTCTTGTTAATATTGCGCTTAACACCGCTTGAAGTATAAAAAGTAAGAAACCATTACCTTGTTCTACAATAATTTTTTTTTTTTTTTCCAAGAATCTTCACTGTCGAAGCCTCCTTCCTTCTTCTTTATCTTATTTTTCTTAGAAACTACTTTCCTCAACACTATTTAAAATTTTTCAAGTTTTGACTTTTGTAATTTTTTCAAAGGAACGACACCTTTTTAGTACATTTAGAACACACTCGCAAATACAATGAGTTAATTTTTTATCGGCTTTTTTTAATAATGCAACACGCTGATCTTTACTTGAGTGCTCGAGAGCTTCCAATGTTTTTATATGTTTTTTTTCAAACAGTATCTTTGAAGAAAACGATGAGTTTGAGGACTGACCTATGACTATTTCGGCGACTATAGTGTTGACCTGTCATCCGTTGTAATGCAAATGCTTCCATCGTTCAAAAAAAACTAAAGATACAAACTCACTGACCAGTATTTTAAACAGAATTTTATTTTTTACCTTAGGCGATGTAAGTATAGCTACTGTGTACGTATTTTGGTAAATATACATTCTGATACTCATCATCAGGAAATATACACGTACGAAATCTAAACTCGTCCAGTGTATCCTGCTTGCAATCGATCATTAAATACCCATGTCCCTTTATGGTTGCATCCTGATAGGCTTCTTGTACAAATTTAGGATCTTCGGAAAAAATTTGTCTTGCTAAGTGTTGTATTTGAGCACAATCACGAGGATTTTTAAACAAAACAATATACGAAGCGTTGAGACTTATATCACGCGAACAAGTAGACTTGTGAAAAATATTTTGAGTTATAAACATAACACTTATGTTTTTATGATGACTCCCTTTTGTGAACAAATTTACAACAACATTGTTTGATGATTCACGCATTAAATCATCAATGATGAGTAATTTCTTACGTTGAGGATTATTTGAATAATGTTCAGGTTTTGGTAGTCCTTTGCGGAATTCAGTTTGTTAACAATTTTTTTAAAAATTTTCACTTTTATAACTATCCTGCCACTCTGGGTAGTAAAATAAAATTCTATCGAATCGTACACTTGACAACTCATCGATAAAATTTAAGGATCTTTTGACGAAAACGGTCTTACCACACCCTGAAGAACAACAAATCATACTCGTCCACGGATGCTGCCAGCACGCATCCATCGCGTCGTTTGAACCAAACTACGCATGTCAGTGTAACCGACTTGATTAAAGTGTATTAATTTACAAATTATAAAAAAAGAAAAACTCATTTGTAACAGTGGTGGTGGCGGCGGCGGTGGCAACGGGGGTAACGGTATAGCTGATTCACCGCGGGGAGTCGAGCTGACCTAGAGAGCGCGTGCGTATCATGTAGATGCATCCCTCTAGCTAAGGAGTATTATCCCTCTCCCTATCCTACTCTTTTTTAGCTTTACTAAACAGAGGGATCTCTCATTTTACGCTTTTCTCACTAGGTCAGTCTAAAACCTAAAAAGTGGGCTATGTGTGTTTTTATCTTCTTCCTCTTTTAAAGATCCTGTCCTTACGAGTTTCAAGAGTTGAATTGCTCTCTGAAATGAAATATGACGTCTCCTCGAAACACAAGACAACGTGACAGTGAAAAATGAGTTGGTCTTACAAAAAGTGTTCGGATCTCGTTCTATTACATGCCATCTTTGTTCTACATTCAATTAATTGACGAAGATTCTGATTATAAAATTTTGGATTCAGGAATGCAAGAATATTACGGTAAAAAAAAAATCTGACATTATTTGTCAAAAGTCGTTAACCTTAAAAAGAGAAACAGACTTACTTTTTTTTACAAAAGTTAAGACAAATGGATTTAAAGGCATGTATAATTAATGTAATTTTGAGTACAATATTATTTCAATAATGCAGAAAAATATTGATTTTACAGCCTCACATGCATATAGCAATAAATATTAATAATAAATGGAAACGTTGTATGGCAGAAGGTGGGAACAGATGTAAGATGATTGATGTAGGAAAATCTTTTGATACATTGCAATCTGAGATAGAATGTCATATAGTTATTTATGAGTTGGAACAATGTTTTTTGAGTTTACCACCTCGAGAAATTTTATGTGGGTTAGGAAATATTTTATTAATATCGTGGTTAAATAGTTCTCATTAGACCGATCTCGCGAGTATGCTTTTTTGTCGAGCAGTTAAAAATAGAACTTAAAGGGTTTTTTTCATCAACGAACGATTAATTTATAAAAGTATTTACATTTTTCTTACCAGTGATACAATAAATGGATTAACCATTCATTTAAACACCATGCCATGTGCATTTTTCATCACCATATTTGGCCAAGCGACTAACCTGTTAGTTTTACTCGTTGAGTCCATGTTTCATCATCGTCACCTCTTTTTTCTACGAGGGAAAATTTATAAAATAATGATCAAAATTATAAAAAATACTGTAAAAATAATTTATGCGAGAAAATAAAATTTTTTGTACTTATTTGAGTTTTATTACTTATTAGTTACAGGAATCTCATATCAATACACATATTTACACAACAAATTGATCTTTTTTAACACTACTTGACATTTTGTATTCGAAATTTATAAATGAAGTTAAAATATTTTAAAAATATTTTTCTGTTGCTTATGATGTTTTGCTTTGAAAACATACTTACTTTTTTTTTTTATTCGATACAGAAATTTATTAGTCGCACAATAAACGTTGGAGTCGTGTAAGCTTATGAATAGGACAACTCCCTATCAACCAATCTGAAAACTCTTTTGGGTATCTGTTAGATATGTTAAATTCGATTGACTCAATTTATTTACTTCTATGATGTTTATAATATCAGAAAAATGTATGTTTAGAAATTTATTAAAATCATGATACCACCCACTCTCCACCTTTTCCTTGTGACATTTCTTTTTCTCATGTAAAACCGTTGCCGGATTCAATTTGCATTTAATACATACAACTCTACTCATTTTACCAAAGATAATGACATTAAATAATATATTTCTCTTACATTTCAATCTTCGTACAAATTTTAGCAATGTATAAAACTCATTTATTTTTCTTTTGTTTTTTAATTCGTATAAACTATGAAGCATGCTGTGCCATGCCAATCCTTTCAAGGATTCTTTAAAATCAGGGTAGTGTTAACAATCTGGAGTACAATTTGGTATAAACTGACATGGACAAATATAAACTTATTTCTTTATTTCCTGCAAGGCATCGTATAAACCTAGGAAAAAGAAAAAAAAAGGTTACGAATAAATACTAAAATCGTTTTTAAAAATTATTTTACTTTCTTATAACCAAATGGGTAAGACCGTTTTATATCGATGAAAACACGTTTTTTTTTAGACAATATCACACGTTTTATCCTCGATACGTGTTACGACGTCGTATGTGTTAGTTTTTCTTATCATAAAGTTTCGTGTAATTATGAAGTTATTTTTATTTTCTTTATTCTCATAATATCTATTATTTTGAAATTTTTTCTCAACCATAGAGGCAATCGTATCAAAATTACATATCAACTCTACGTATGTCATGTGTCTGACCAGTTGGGACACGTAAACGATAACCATCAAACTTTGGTTCTCCGGACAGATAAATTTCTATAAAAGAACCCTCTTTATACTCCTCTAACTCGTCTGTTAGTTGGCCTAATAACGATCCTGTTGGCGGATTATATTCCTCGGGATCTTTAGTGTTAGTTATGAAAATCATCGAATCAGTGTCGTTATATAACACTCTTTTGCCTAAATTTTCTAAATATAAATACAATTACTATAGCTACATTTGTACTCGGGGACGAAAGTGCCGCTTCGTCCTTGTACCTCCATGTGACGTACATAACATTATCGTTTGCCGGAAGACAATGTTCAACGGGAATTTCTTTATCAAATAACAGCTTAAATATCTATTTGTAATCATTTACTATGGTCGTTCTTGGAAGATTTCTGCGTTGAACAAATTTACCCCAAAAACTATCTAAACACAACTTGGCTACAGATCGCAAGCTGGCATTTTTAAAAATATTATTTCTATCTTGTTTTATTTTTTCTGTTTTTTCTTCATCAATGATATGATTTTTTTTTTCTGTTTCTGTTTTTACATTGGTAGGCCAATCGCTTGCCTCTTGTTTGATTTGAAAAAAAGTATCTATATATTTGGTAAACAGACCAACGCTCCGTGAAACAGGATCATACTGTGCAGTTTCGTGCTGCCAAACTACATCAATTTGAACAAGTTTGTACCCGAATTTTAAAGATTTTTTAAAACATTCATCCTCGCATACTTTCTGCATACACGTCCTGCATAGACCAAAAAGTAGTCTTCCATGCATTTTTTTAGGAAGTACGGGATGAAACAGATTTAGCGGTGGTAAGATCGCATATTTAACCAAACCCTAGACGTTATCGTTAAAATTTTTGTAATTAATTCCTGTTAAAATGAAACAATCATTCGCATTGAAAATTTTAGGATGTTTAAAGGGAAATTTTCCTGTCTTACATACGTATGGGTATAAGGAACACACGTCAAAATAATTTATTTTTTGATTTTTTTGAGTGTCATATCGCATAATAGTATTCCCCGTACGACTCCCATAAAAAGCGTCTCTTGAGTTTAAGATATTATTTTGAACTATCGGGTGATTTTCGACAAAATTAAAAGTTCTTGATTTTTTTCCAAATATTGGTCGAAATCACATTCCCAGATCTCCATTACAGGGTAGCCGTATTCTTTTATTTTCGAGGTCATTTTAAGTGTATTTTCATAACGCTCTCAATTGCTTTCGAAATTTGTTAGTTTCTTCGTTCACTCATCGGGGTAACAATGGAGACACCCGTGAAAATAAAAACCGTGAAATTGAAAAACCGTACCCTTAGAATTTTTTTCTCCGCCTTTAGATTTAAAAAAAAACTTCGACTACTAGTCCTTTTATTAGTCGATATTTCAATGCACGTCCTGCATGAATTATTTTGATATTTCTATGTGTTTTTCTTCGTGCATATGACCCTGGACGTTTATGATTTTTGAAACATTTTCTATTTAAAAAAGTACGCATACAGTCATTACATTTAATTTTTTTCCATTTCGGAAGTATTATTGTTACACTTAGGGTTTGCATTGCATACCGTACAAACAAAAGGACATGAATGATTGACAATTTTTATGTATGTTTTATTACAAGGTAAACAGAAAAACATTTTTTTTGATTGCTAAAAAGTTTACAATTAAATTATGAAGTTAAATATTATTGTAATACATTATGTTGATAAATGAACTGTAATTTGATGGTATATCTTCCGACCCGTCATTAATTAAAGCCGTGCCAGTCCCGAAGTGTTTGTAGTCAAAAACGCGAATGGCTATGTTTTTTTTTTTGTAAAAAATATTTTTGAAACTTCACAACTTCTGGATATCCAAAAGCGTCTGTATCTTTTTTAACTATATCACTATNTTAAACAAAACTTGTACAAAAAAGATCTTTATTGGAGTATACCATGATTTTTACGAACAAGTGTTCGAACCTCTCATTCTTTTATCAAGGAATAAAATTACGAAAAGGTTAAATCTTGGTTCAAAAATGTGGAGTGAAATGCAAAATTATTTGCAGTGATCTCAGATTATTTCAATAGTACGACCACCAAAGTATTGGTTTTCGTAAAAAATATTTTTGAAACTTTACAACTTCTGGATATCCAAAAGCGTCTGTATCTTTTTTAACTATATCACTATCCTTTAATAGTTTTAGAGCTTTTTGTTTTTGCTTTTTTTTCATTTTTAATACTTTTCTACTGTTTCTTATATTTGACAGTGTCATTTTTATTTGTATAAATCTCGCCGCAAACAAGAGCCCTTGCTAGACTTAAATTATCGTTATTTTAAATACTTAATACACCTTTCTTTTCTATATTTTTCACAATATCTACGGAGGCACTCAACCCTTGAGGCACTTGTACGTATGTTACCTCAACAATTATATTTTGTAAAACGTCGAAAATTCTCTTACTCTGTTCGATCTTTTCAAACATTTTTAGAAAATCTCCGGCTGTGAGTATGTAAAGAGGTCTAGGGGTAAGTGTACCTATCTCCGTGCTCTGCCCTATTACCGTGGATTTTGAAAAACTGATGATTACTTGCTCAAAATAAGAAATATTTCATATAAAATAATTTTTCAATTTTAATAATCTAAAATGACGTTAATGTAGATGCAATTCAAACAGAAATATTTGTGTATATTTTGAGTAAATAATTATTTTCCACAGTATTCGGTACAACGCGCTCATTAACTGATTGTGTACGTATTTCCGCGGTGAGCGTACGTAAACATAACCCTATATACATCCACGGTAATACGTACACGGTAATAGGTACACAACCTCGGTAATACCAGCATACCATTTTTATTCGTTTTAAAAATATTCGACTGCAGTTTTAGCTTCATAAAATTTTTGTAAATATTCCGTAAGAGATTATGTAAGATTTAAAAAAAAAATATTCCAAAAATTTTAGTATACCATTTTTTACGGTGCATTTAAGTTGGAATTTTCAGTACGTGCCACGGAGATAGGTACACTTACCCCTATAATGTAAACCTACAGCACCGTCTGTCAATCCGTCCGATTCTAAAGACACTCCTACTAAATAATTATGTTGGGAATAACGGTTTTTCATCGTATCTACAAATTCTCCCATCATGGAAGCTAACCAACCATTTGTTTTACCCAGCGATACTAAATTTTCACTCGGGGGTAACATCTTAAACGTAATCAGACGCCCTGTTAATCTAAACGCCTTAATATATTTTTCTACATTGCTTAGTATATTGATAAATTCTCTACCTTTTAGTCCACGATCCTCTGGAACAACTTTTTTACGTGTACGTTCGTAACACCACCACCTTTTTACACAAGAGCACAAGCACAGTTACACCTACAATTAGTTTTTCTACTCACTTCACTTGTTTCCGGTGTCGTATATGGTTTTTGGTGCTGCTGCTGTTGATCCTGAGGCTGTTGTTGTTGCTGCTGTTGTTGCTGAGGTTGTTGCTGCTGCTGCTGTTGTTGAGGCTGTTGTTGTTCTATTTCTTTTTGTGGACCACTTGGCTCTGAATCAGTCAGCTCTGCGAAGATAAAAAAGTTTTTTCATTCTATATTTACAATGAACTACACTTATAATGATTTATTGAATGAGAAAATTTATTTACCTATATCTGTTCCAAGATAACACATTTTTTTTGCATTCACAATGGAGCCGCCATTAATTCGTCATTGTTCTCGGTATTTCTTTTCCTATTTCCAATGACCTGTGCAGAGGTGACGGCGAGGAAAAAAAATTGTTTTCCTCGGCTATAGTATTCACTGAAATTAGTAACAATAAGATTATATAAAAAATAATGTAAAAATTACTTTGATTTGAAGTGTTGAAATTTACTTACTTATTTTTTCGTACTGGTCAAACAATAACTTTAAACAGCCACTGTTCCGTGATTTGAGTGGTAAACATTCAGCTACCACAACCACAGTAATGTCGCTATTTTTTATACACTTGTTTCATTGTTAAAAACAAGCCCTCAGAATATCTTCCACAGCACCTCTTTAGGTTCTTGCACTGATGCATTCGATAGTACCTTATTAATACAAACCGCCGGGTATTCTAATTTAGTCACGTCATGAAGCCCAAATCTATACATGACACACTGCAATACAATAGCCTCCTACTCTAGAGAAACATGCATGGAGTAGGAAGTATGAAAATCACATAAGCAGTGAGTAAAGCCAGTCCCTTGATTTTCGTACATTTTTTTTTAAAACTCATAAAAATTTGACTTTGACTCGAACGAAAGCCAAGCAATAATATTTTTCAAAGCTCTGCATCTTCTCCTGTTTCACCATACTCGTGAGAAAAGCGCTAAGATGGGAGTATATGAAAAAAGCACACAAACAATGAGTTAAGCCAGTCCCTTGATATTCGTACAGATGTTAATGATTTCCCGGGAGCTCGTAAAAATTTGACTTTGACTCGAAAGAAACCCGCAAACACTTGTTTCATAGAGTAATGTTTTACTTTTTACAACTCTAATGTAAAAGCTGATATGTCATTACTATTGATACAATATGAGGGCTTGTTGTCTGTTTAAGTATACATTGTAGCTCTCATATGGTTTCTGTACGTAATGGCAACATCGTACGAGTTTATGACTTTAGGTCCCAACAACTGACTGTTTCCATGCAACTACCCCCTTAAAGAAAAACGTGAGATAGTAAAAGAGGATAGAAGGAAGAGAGAGAGAGAGAGAGAGAGAGAGAGAGAGAGAGGAGAAGAATAGAGCGTAAGATCTGATTAACAGTCAGTCCCATTTTTCCGCTACCTAATCCTACTTTAGTAGTGTGTCAGCAGTCGAGCAACCGATACGTTGACACAACCTCTAGCAATCGTAAATAACGTATTTTATTATCGCAAGTGTTCAGTGCTTACGTGGTGACTAGTACAAGTAAATTTTTATAAAGTTTGAAAATAGCGACGGTGGCTGTTGTTTCGAGATGTAAAAGGGATGCATTTCTTCAAAATGAAAACTCCCACAAGTCTCATGAAGACGAAAACACTGATTCCACGTCTTATTCTAGCTTGAATATATTAACTACTACATATGCTTTAAACAAATCTTGTACAAAAAAGATCTCAGTTGGATTATACTATGATTTTGAAAAACAAGTGTTCGAACCATTGATTCCTTATTAAGGAATGAAATCAGGAAAGGGTTAAATCTTACTTCAAAAATGTGGAGTGAAATGCAAAATCATTTTGCAATTATTTCAGATTATTTCAATAATACGACAACCAAAGTATTGTATCGAATATAATTTTAGAGACGTCGAGTTGTTGTTTATCACATCTTATGGAACAAAATCTATTATATTCGATTTTTACCAGGGCAACAATAAGCAAGATGGGTGTAAAAAAAAACCCTGCGGTACTACAGTAGTGATGCAGAAACCAACTTTTTGTGGACTCGCAGCTGCAAGTGTGTGTGTGGATAAAAGATTTCATCGTATTGAATGTATTACGATATTAGTCAATAAATGTAAAAATTTAATTACCGAGGAAATAATTCTATTGCTGAAAAATACTAATACAGTAAAAAAAATAGATGATTCGGTGATAGAAGGTGTTGTGAAGAAAAATTCAAGTCAAACTAAAGAAACTGTAAAAGGAAAGTTTTAGTCTCCTACCGACAACATATTTTTGCAACATCATTTTGAAACTGTTTTCTTGGAGTTAACAAATATGTGTGTAAAAATATTTGTAAACAAAGTAAGGTCTAACTTGTGGAATGAATATTTTTTATGTACGAGAAGGTATAAATAAAAGTTCTAAAACTCATAACTTGGATATTTCTCATTTTTACTTTTTTGTGTTTATGTCTTTTTTCTCAAGACTTCTTTTCTCACCAATCTTTGTTTTTTACCCCCTCATAATTTGAGCCATACTGCATCTCATTACATATGTTTTTACATCCCTCACCTACCTTCATATATTAAAATTTTTCTCGTAACTAAGAAATTTTATAGCTCTTCGACTCCCATATCTCCAATAGCTTTTTCTACCCACTTGACACAGCTTATCTTATTTCTCATCCCTCTTTCTTTCGGTTAGAAAACATATGGCCCTTCCACCCTCACAGCGTACTATCACTTAAGAAAACAGGCACTCTTACGAAAACCGTAAAACAATAAAATAGCTATCTTACTTTTCTGAGATCCTAATTTTCTCAACCTACAACTAGGTCTGTTGCTAGAGGATAATAACCTCTAGTTAGGAGCATATGAGATTCGGTCTGCATTAACACCCCTCACAGACACACCTCTCATACAGACCTCCTATCCTGATACTTTAGCGCTACTTTACCTCCTGCTTCGATAAACAACATAAATACCACATATCTTGGACACCAACTTTCGCAGACATCAAAGATGCAAGGGAGACAGGTTTACTCCAGAAGTCCTATATTTTCACCTTTCCATCCCCACCTCCAAGGCCCCACCAGATTTTAACAACCACGCCACTCTTTGAAGCCCCCAAAATTCCTTAGTTAGGGACCTTGCTACTCTCCCTTCTCCAACAGCACGATCTAACACTCACCCTGGGCCCGACCGCCGGCGCCAGACGAAGACATCAGAGGTGTCTGGAAATTACTCACTCTTACTACTAAAATACAAAGCGAATTAATTAACCGTTGTATGAAATTAAATCATGTGTATCGTGATTATTTTAAAAATGCAAATCGTTCATAACATATAGCACATGTATTGTTGCAAAAAAATTTTTAAATCATCTGTTGACTGCTGCATGTCGTGATAAATTTCTGAAAAGTCAATTACAAAATGTATATTTAGTAATACGAAATGAACAATTTGAACTTGTAATTTTTTTTTTTGATAAGACGAAAGATATTATTACAACTACAAACTTGTTACGTCAATTGTAATTAATCATCGTGACTATTTCTTCAACGCTTATATAAAAAAATGACTGGATTGAATTTAGTTGCTGTCACAATTATTTTTTTTAGAATTTTGATTTTTTAAGAAAGCTCCACCTTGATGTTAGCTTGTTACTGACTGCAGATTATCGCTGCCACGTCGGTATAATCAGTTATGAGGATTTATACCTTTAATCTTATTCTTATTACTTTTTAATGATTAGAATTTATTATGTTCTAATAATTATCAAGAATGAATCTAAAACCTTTTCCTACCAAAGCCACAAAACTCTTGTTAGTTAATTTTGTAAATCATTACTAATCAATTAATAATACACTAATAAATGAAAATTAAAAAAGTAGGTTTATTGGGTGTAGAAGACATAGATAGTATGTAGCAGTTGTGAGCGAGGTTGTAAGTTAACAGCTATATTTTATTTTAATCATGTATCAATAATGTAATTTATCGCATTATTAATTATTTTTAAGACAAAATTCAGAATCTTTGCCCATCCAAACAATACAAGTAATAATATGCAAGACATTTGCATTTTTACACGTCAGATTTTTTTCATTCATAATGTATACATAAATAATTCATTGCAGATAATAGAGTTCTGAGGGTTACTAAATACACAGTTCCGATTATATTTAATAATACACATTTACTACGTGCAACTATTAATTATTTTTAAAAGGAAATACAAACTCTCTATCTTTTAACACCATAAAAGCGATGTACAAGTCGATTGCACTCGGGTTGGCTGGTTTTAAAAATTATTATTCAACAATAAATAGTATAACATAAATCAAATTATGATCAAAATTTTCACGTATAAAAACCATACAAACGGTAAACAAGTCATGTATATTTTTCTTAAGATTTTTACATCTCATTGTCAATTATTAATTTATTTACTGACAAAATTAAATTAAATAGCTTGTGATTCAATAGGTTGCTGTACATTTGAATTCGCCGCTGGGAGAGCCTTAACGCTGGCCGCTGGCCGTCAGTACCAACGCCGGTACTATGACGGTCACGTCTTAGGTTTTCTTCCGCAGTAGAGAGCACTGGACTGGTAACTGAGTGGTGAGGTGGTCCACACATATAAAGACGAAAGACGTTATAAATGGTTCTTTTAAGAGTGTGTAGTGAGTTTAAAGTTCATGGAAGTGAGCAGCAAAACCGCCGCCATTTATTGCAAAATCTAGGAGGCATGCCTTGAAGCTCACTACTAGTGTTGGCAAACACTATGTACAGTTATACTTATAGATTTGGAAAACACTATAGATAATTATACTACGAGTGATGACGAACACTAGTATATTACAAGCGAAGATAATAGTGTGTCGTTTCCTTAAAAAAATTTTATTTTGATCTCAAGTCATGTAAATAATCTCGCTGGATAATGTATAAATATGGACTTCCATTATTTTTTAGTGCACTTAATAATGTTGAGCTACTTTCAAAGTCTCTTACACACAATTTATTGCTCATTTTAATTAATTTATATTGAAATCAATTAATAAAAATTTTAATATAACTTTACAATATCATGAATCATTTTGACATCTCTCTTTCAGGGTTTACAGGCTTTAGAGTGCAGGTGCTCGTCCGCTCGGTCCTTATTTCTTATCGTGACACCTAGTTTAAAAAAGTGAAGATTAAACTGTTCACAAAAATGTATTGTAGGCAACAATGCCAACAGTGGCCGAGTGAGGGCAGTGGGATCACTGCGACCACCTGTTATCTAACACCATGCCCTGCCCACAGCTTGACGTCTGACTTGCCACTTGAATTCTTTTTCTGGTGGAAGCACTACCTAAGAATTTTTCTGATCGTCTTCATTAGAAATTAATTCACTAAACTGACTTAGGATTAAGGATGTTCATCACACATAACGTTTTCCGTACGATCTTCCTGAATTTTCAACAGGATGCTCGTAATGGTGTAAGAAAGTCACATGTCAAATTTGAGATCGTTTCACAAGACCGTTTTTTAAAAATTAAATGACAAAAAAAACTTTAATTTAACACGTAACCTTATGAAGGAGTCACATAACAATAGAATTTGTTGAAAAATAATATGCAGAATTTTTCCAATTTTTTTTGCATGACACAATACCATATTACTAGTATCATTCTCAATTTTCAGAGAGATCAAAAAGTTACTTTTGCAATTAAATAAAAAAAACAGTATCAGACGCCTATAGATATGTATATAAATGCATTAAAAAAAATGCAGATGCTGCCAGATGCTCACTCCCCTCTCGCTGCACTTACAACATTTCCCCTCTAATGGTAATGCACGTCCTTAAAAACGAACTTTAAGTCAGGTCTCACCATCAGTACCTTGACTAACCAAATGTTATTTTAAAATGTAGTTCTAACTGTAACATTACTGTAGCTATATAAGCTCTTGAGCTCTAAGTAAATTGTGAGAAAATAATAAAATGTACTTGCCCATTGACAGCTGTCATTTGAAAATCCTAGCCTAAACATATTAATGTGAATTTCATTATCACGCTTACTTGTCGTGACAATTATTTAAAATGAATAATATGATAAAACAAGCGCCGATTTACAGAAATCCCGAGATGCTTATTGCTCGATTAATTTACTGATAAAATAGAATAATAACACAAGCACCAATCCTCTAACAACACGGGGCGCTTACCGGTCGTTGACTTAAATTATAATAAATAAAATAATAACTCAAATGCCAATCATCACACAACCTGAGATACTTACTGGTCACTTTGATTAATTAAAATGAATGAAATAATAACACAAGCGCCAATTCCCACACTACCCGAGACGCTAACTGGTCGTTTCCTCAAATTACAATGAATAACAAAGTAACGCAACTGCCGATCCCCACGCAACATAGGGCGCTTACTGGTCGTTTACTAATATTATGATGAATGAAATAATAATGCTAGTGCAGATCTCCACACAACCTGAGATGCTTACTGATCACTTTGACTATAGAAAATAATTAAAATGATAACACAAGCGTCAACTGCCACACACCCCATGACGCTAACTGGTCACTTAACTCATTGATAAAATAAAATAATTACACAAGCGCCAATCACCATCCAACCTAGGGTGATAACTGGTCGCCCAAATCATTAAACATTAATGAAATGATAAGCCAAGTGCCAATTTTTACAAAACCTGGGATGCTTATTACTAGATTAATTTGTTGATGTAATAAAAAAATAACACAAGTGCCAATCATCTGACAACACAGTGTGTTGAAATGAATCATAATAAAAACAATAACTCAATCGTCAATTATCACACAACGTAGGATGCCTACTTGTCGCTTTGGTTATTTGAAATAAATAAAATAATAACAACACAAGTGCCAATACCTACACAACTTAGGACGCTTATTGGTCGCTTTATTCATTGATAAAATACATCAACAATACATGCACCAATCTCTACACATTTCGAGACGCTTTCTGGTCGCTGAATATACCGATTAAGTAAAATAATAATACTCGCGCCAATTTTCACACAACGCGAGACACTTACTAGTCACTTTAATTATTTCAAATAAATGAAATCATAACACAAGCACCAATCCCCACACAACGCGGGATGCTAACTAGTTGCTTTATTTATTAACAAAATAATCTAATAACACAAGGCGCAAACCTGTCGCTTACATAAGTTACAATAACGAAAATATTAACGCAAGCGTCAATCCCAACGCAACCCAGGACGCTTATTTATCGCTTAATTTTTTGATAAAATGAAATAATAACACAAGCGCCGAACCCCACACAACCAGGGACGCTAACTGGTCACTTTAATGATTTGAAATTAATAAAATAATAACGAATAACCAATCCCCATGAAACCAGGGACGCTTACTGCTCATTTAATTAAATTAGAATAAATAAAACAACTGTGCAAGCTTAGATTTTCATACAAGCTAGGGCGCTTACTGGTCGCTCCAAGTATAAAAAATGAATAAAATAATAACACAAGCGCCAATTTTCACAAAAGCTGGAAAGCTTATTGCTCAATTGAATTATTGATAACATTAAATAATAACACAAGCGCCAATCCCTTGACAATGCGGGGCCCTTACCGGTCGTTGATTTAAATTATAATAAATTAAAAAATAACACAAGGGCCAATCCCTATGAAACCAGGGACGCTTACTTGTTATTTACTTAAATTATAACAAATTAAGTAATATTGTAAGCACCAATCCCAACTTAATGCGAGATGCTCAGAGCTCTTACTTTTCTTCTCAATTATTTGAAATAATTAAAATAATAACACATGTGCCAATTTCTACACAACTGGATATGCGTACTGGTCGTTGACATAAATTATAATAAATTAGATAATAACGCTACCGCCTATCCCCATAAAACCAGGGACGCATTCTGGTTGTTTCCTTATTATATAGTAAATAAATAATTATGCTAGCGCAGATCCCCACAAAACCGAGGTGCTCACTAGTCACTTATACTATTTAAAGTAAAGTAAATAATAACACAAGTACCAATTCTCACACAACCTAAGACACTTACTGGGCACTTCATTCCCAGATTGAATAAAACAATAACACAATTCCTAATCCCAACGCATTCCGAGACATTTTTTGGTCGCTAAATCTACTAATGAAATAAAAAAATTACACAAGTGCCAATCGTCATATAACCTGCAACGCTTACTGGTTATTTACTTAAATTATAATAAATAGAGTAATATCGAAAGTGCCAATTTTCAGAGAACCCAGGACACTTACTCGTTGCTTCAATTATTAAGAATATATAAAATATTGACACAAGCACTAATCCCCACAGAACCTGGGGTGCCTACTGGTTGGTTACTTAGATGATAATAAATAAAATAAAAACGCATGCTCCAATCTTCACACAACCTAGGACGGTTACTGTTTGCTTTAATTTTTCAAAATAAATAAATTATTAATTCAGGCACCAATTCCTACACTACGCAAAACGTTTACTAGTTGTTTACTCAATATAATATAAAAAAGTGATAACGCAAATGCCGATCCTCACGCCACCTGTGACGTTTACTGGTCGCCTTTTTTGGTTAAAATAATAAAATAGTAAAAATAGCACTAATCCTAACACAATCTAGCACTCTCATGTCTTGCTTTGATTATTAAAAATAAATAAACTCATAACACAAGCGCCAATCCCCACACAACCCGGGATGCTTACAGGTCACTTTATATGTTAATAAAATAAAATAATAACACAAGCACCAATTCTCACACAATCCGAATTCATGTCTGGTCGCTATAGTTATTTAAAATATATCAAGAAGTTACACAAGCAGCAATTCCAACCCAACTCAGATAGCTGTCTGGTCACTTTGATTATTCGGAATGAATTTAAAATAAATAAAATAATAACACAAACTCCAATTTTCACAAAACTCAGGTTGCTTATAGCTCGATAAAGTTATTATTACAATAAAATAATAACACAAGCACCAATACCCCAACACCACGGAGCGCCTACCAGTCGTTAACTTAAATTATAATAAATAAAATAATAACGCAA
The DNA here is from genome assembly GCF_000648655.2 of Copidosoma floridanum. The sequence continues at coordinate 2,392,713 of NW_019384279.1, read as the reverse complement.
GCGTCATTCCCAACGTAACCCGAGATGCTTACTAGTCGTTGACCTTAATTACAATAAATTAGATATTAACGCAACCACCAATCCCCGTAAAACCAGGGACGCATACTGGTCGTTTACTCATGTCATAATAAATAAATTAATATTGCAAGCACAGATCCCCACAAAACCAAGGACGCTTACTAGTTGCCTTAACGATTTTGAGTAAAAAAAAATAAAAACACAAGTAACCATTCCCACATTACCTGAAAAACTCACTGGTTGCTTTATTATTCGATTATTAAAACAATGGCACAAGTACCAATCCCCACTCAGCCCGGGAAACTAACTGGCCACTTCATTTATTAATAAATAAAACAATTACACAATCACCAACTCCTGAATATTCCAGGACGCTTTTTGTTTGCTGAATATACTGATAAAATGGGATGATAACACAGGCACCATTTTTCACACAATTCGGGATGTTTTCTGCTTGTTTACTCAAATTATAATAAATAAAGTGACATCGCAAACGCGAATCCCCACACAACCCATAATGCAAACTGGTCACTTTATTATTCGATGAAATAAAAAATTAACAAAAGCGCCAATCTCTACACAACTCATGACGCTTACTGGTCTTTTTATATTTGCAAAATAAATGAAAAAATAACATATGTGACAATTCTAACACAACGCAGGGCGCTTGCTGGTTGCTTACTTAAAACAAGCGCCAATCCGCCAAAATCCAGACTGCTTATTTTTTGCTCTATTTATTGATAAAATAACCTAATAACATGAGTGCCTATCTCCACACAATCCGAGACGCTTACTAGTCACTTTAAGTTTTTGAAATAAAGAAAATAGTATCACAAAATCAATCATTTTAAAACCCTGGACGCTAATCAGCCAATGTCTTAATTTATAACCAATTTAATAATAACGCAACCACCAATCCCCATAAAACCAGAGATGTTTACTGGCTGCTTACTAATATTATAATTATTATAATAATAATGCAAGTGCAGATCACTACACAACCTGGGACGCTTACTGGTTGCTTTAATTGTTGTAAATAACTCAATTAATAACACCAGCGCCAATTGCCACACATTTAAGAACGCTCACTTTTAATTGATAAATAAAACAATTACACAAGCACCAATTCTTACACATTCTAGGATGCTTTCTGGTTGCTAAATATACTAATAAAATAAAATAAAAACACAGGCACCAATATTCACACAATTCAAGATGTTTTCTGGTTGTTTACTTAAATTGTGATAAATTAAGTGATATCGCAAGCGCGAATCTCCACACAGCCCGACGTGCTCACTACTTTCTTTATTAATTAATAAAATAAGAAATTAACACGAGTGCCAATCCCTACAAATCCCGGGAAACTTACTGGTCACCTTAATTATTGATAAATAAGACAATTACACAAGCACCAATCTCTACATATTCCGGGACGCTTTTTGGTTGCTGAATATGTTGATAAAATAAAATAATAGCACAGGCACCAATTTTCACATGATTTGGGACGCTTTCTGCTGGTTTACTTAAATTATAACAAATTAAGTAATATTGTAAGCACCAATCCCAACACAATGCGAGATGCTCACTGGTCATTCTATTATTTGATGAAATAAAAAATTAACAAAAGCTCCAATCTCCTTACAACTCATGAAGCTTACTGGTTTTTTTAATTTTGTAGAATAAATAAAATAATAACACATATGCAAATTTCAGTACAACTAAGGGCTTAAAACTTCTAAAGTTAAGGAAATAGTATCACAAATACCAATTACCACACAACCTGGAACGCTTACTAGCCGTTGTCAAAAATTATAACCAATTAAATAATAATAACGCAACTGCCAATCTTCATAAGACCACCATCCCAATAATAATCTAAGTGCCAATTCCCACACTACGCGAGACGCGTTTTGATCGTTTACTTTAATTATACTTAAAAAAAGTGATGACGCAAGTGCCAATCCCCATGCAACTGGGGACGCTTACTGGTCGCTTAATTTATTGATAAAATAAAATAATATCACAAGTGCCAATTTCCACAGAACCCGAGACGCTTACTTGTCACTTTATTTATCAATAAAATAAAATATTATCCTAAGTTCCAGACCCAAAAAAATCAGAGACGCTTATTGGACGCTTTAATTATTAGAAATAAATAAAATAATAACACGAAAGTCAATCCTCACACAACCCAGGTTGCTTAGTGGTCGGTGGCTTTAGTTATAAGAATTAAATCAATAACGCAATCGCCAAATCTTACTAAACTAGTTACGCTTACTAATCGCTTCAACAAATTTTAATAAATAAAATAATTACGCAATCGCCAATTCTTATGCAATCTAGGATGCTTATTGCTCTTTTAGTTTATTGAAAAAATAAAGTAATAACACAAGTGACAATTCCCACACAACTTGGGTCGCTTACTAGTCATTTACTAAATTATAATAAATCAAATATTAACGCAATCACCAATCTCCACGCAACCCGGGACGCTTAATGCTCGCTGCAATCAGTTAAAAAAAATAAAAAAATTACACAAGCGCCAATCACCACACAACCTGAGGCGCCTACTCGCCCGTTTATTTATTGATAAAATTAAAGTAATCAGTAAGTGCCTCAGGTTTTTTGGGGATTTATGGTTGTGTAATTATTTTATTTATTCAAAATGATTAAAGCAGCCAGTAGACGCCCTGAGTTGTATTGCGATCGGCACTTGTGGTATGATTTTATTTATTATAAGTTTAGTCAATGACTAGTAAGTATCCTGGGTTATGTTGCAATTGGAGCTTCTTATATTATTTTATTTATTTTGAATGATTAAATTGAACAGTAAGCGTCTCAGGTTGTGTGGGGATTGGCGTCTAGGTTATGATTTTATTCATTAAAATTTAAGTAAACGACCAGTTATAGTCTTGGGTTGTCTGGGGATTACCACTTGTGTTATTATTTTATTTTATCAATGAATTAATTGACCAGTTAGCATTCCGGATTGTGTGGTGATTGGCACTTGTATTATCATTTTAATTGTTAAAAATAATTAAGCGACCAGTAAGCGTCCCAGGTTGTGTGGGAATCGGTGCTTGTGTCATTATTTCAGTTATTATAATTTAAGTCAACAACCAGTAAGCGTTCTAGGATGTGTATAGATTGGCGCTTGTGTTATTATTTTATTTATTCAAAATAATTTAAGAGACTAGTAAGCGTCCTAAGTTGTGTGGGGATTGTGTTATTATTTTATTTTATAAATAAATTAATTGACTAGTGAGATTCTGGAGTTGTGTCGAGTGTTTCGTTTGTGTCCTTATTACACATACTGGAACGCTTACTGTTCGCTTTAATTATTTTAAGTAAAAATAAAATTACGCTAGTGCCAATCTCTACACAACCCGGAGCTCTTACTTTTCTTCTCAATTATTTGAAATAATTAAAATAATAACACATGTGCCAATTTCTACACAACTGGATATGCGTACTGGTCGTTGACATAAATTATAATAAATTAGATAATAACGCTACCGCCTATCCCCATAAAACCAGGGACGCATTCTGGTTGTTTCCTTATTATATAGTAAATAAATAATTATGCTAGCGCAGATCCCCACAAAACCGAGGTGCTCACTAGTCACTTATACTATTTAAAGTAAAGTAAATAATAACACAAGTACCAATTCTCACACAACCTAAGACACTTACTGGGCACTTCATTCCCAGATTGAATAAAACAATAACACAATTCCTAATCCCAACGCATTCCGAGACATTTTTTGGTCGCTAAATCTACTAATGAAATAAAAAAATTACACAAGTGCCAATCGTCATATAACCTGCAACGCTTACTGGTTATTTACTTAAATTATAATAAATAGAGTAATATCGAAAGTGCCAATTTTCAGAGAACCCAGGACACTTACTCGTTGCTTCAATTATTAAGAATATATAAAATATTGACACNTAAAATAATTAAAGCGACCAATCAGCGCCCCGGGTTGTATGGGGATTGGCGCTTGCCTTGTTATATAATAAATTTTGTTAATTCTTTAAACTGATAAGGCTGCCAATTTGCTCATTGGGTCATTGGACTTAATAAACTTAGGATTAATTTATTAAGTTGTTGCTTATAAAATTTTGTTGAGTTACCTGGGGTTTTGCGTTTTGCTTCATATAGCAGATTGGAATTTTCCGCAATTTTGCTAGTTACATTTCGGAGCACCTTATTGAGAATCTCTGGATTTCCCCTTTCTTCCCTGCTTATTCGCTTTTCCAATATTCTATAGATCAGTATGTTAGTGACAGTAACTTTCATGTTACCGACTATAATTTTTACTGCAGGAATTGGGTTAGGGATATTTCGCCCCTAATCAGACTGGTCATTTCTTGCCGTAAAGTTGCCATTTACAAGACCCCATAACATAAGAAAGGACGAGTATATAGAAAGGAACAACAAGCAACAAATATGAACGTGAGTTTAACATATGCCAACAGCTGGTGCTACATGTGGAATGTTACTGCGGCACGGTTTAGTACGGTTTGCGTATGCATTTATTTTAAATATACTAATGCAGGAAAGCCTTGCATACGCGTATCGCTGAGTACGCAGAGAGGTACTGCGGAATACCAGCGATTTCCAATCTGCGTACGCATTACTTTTACTTAGTCTTGCGTAGGTGGTTCCTTGTTTAATATCAGTCGGTCTTGTATACGCGTATTATACACAAGTATACAATACTGGAGTGAACGAGAGGTAAAATGAGTATTAATTTAATTTACAACACCAATAAATTATTGTATTTTGTAATGATATTTAAACAGAACTTAACATTCTCATTTTTTTTTTTTTTTATTTCCCATTTGTATGTAATAAAGTGTGAAGAGAGCCCATAAATAATTACCTCTAAAGTATGTACCATGAAACTTGAAGAGAAACCGAAATCAGCACGATTGGAATTTTTTTCAACTTCTGGTCAAATACGTCTTAATGGATTTACGTGTTAAAAAATACTTCTAAACAATAGTTTAGAAACTAACTAAACAACTAAAACATATTTTGCACTTGAGAAGTAAGATTTTTCTTTGTGATACTGAAAAATAAAAAATAACTGAAAGGTTAAAAAAAAAGTACGGTACATATATCAATATTAACTTGTCCATGAAACTTGATAACAGTAGTTTCTTTTAAACTGCACCATAATACAATAAAATCAGAAAATCCAAAAACAAGTATTTTCGACAACACGTTGTATTAACAATACTTACAGAGTACAAGAAACTGTAGGTAGATTCAGGAGTGGAAGAAAGGGTTTTTATCGTACTAGTTTTGGTTTCTATTCGAATTCAAATGGGCATTTAAAGTAATAATAATGATCACTCATAAAAAAAAAAAAAAAAATGAATATGTTGCGTAAGTATTGATTTATGTAGTAATTACTCATATGTAAATAAAGATGCTTACGTATCGACAAACAAATTTTTGTTAGGATGTTTTGGTTAGGCGCTGTTCCACAATTTGTGATTGGTTTCTTTGTAATTGTTAGTTTTATCTTCATGCATTTGATACGGCTTGTAATATTTTGGGCCATATTTTTTGAGCCACATTCTTTCGTAGTATAACATAAATTCATCAAAATATAATCCAAAATCAATTTTGCATTTGTTGACTTTATCCTTAAAAGTAAAATGTATACAAGATTCTTTAAAATGTATACAAGAGTTTATACTCACCTGATAGAAAAAAAGGGTAAGGTATTTTCAGCCGATAGTGAGAATCGTATAAAAAATTTTTACGAACAAGATAACGTAAGTCGTCTAATGCCAGGTGTAAAAGATTGCATTCCATTTAAGCAAAATAACGGCGATTGAATAAGCGTTCAAAAAAGACTTTTACTTGGCAACTTGAACGAGTTATATATTTTATTTAAAGAAGAAAATGAAAGTATTGAGGTAAGCCGTAAAAAGTTTGTTCAGCTAAGACCACTGCATTGTATTTTAGCAGGTAGTAGTGGTACTCACAATGTTTGTGAGTGCGTACACCCTGATAACGTCAAACTCATGGTACATGCAATATAATTAAAAGAGTTGACAAAACACACAGTACCACCTCTTAAAACTCACGGAAACTGTCTGAATCTAATTGTATGTCGCGATCCTTCTGAAAATTGTTTTTTAGGAAGCTGTTTAGATTGTCCGAATTGTAGAGGACTTAGATTGATGTTGCTGGAGAGCTTTAAAGCTAAAGATATTTTTGAGGCTAATTATTCAACATGGACTCAAACTGACCAATGCACAATGACTTCCAATTCATTGAGAATTTGTTAATACTTGGCAATAATATCAGGTAATCTATCCGGTGATACTATGGCTGTACACGTATATCAAAAAATTACAATTAAATATTAAAAAAACCCCTTCAATCCAAGAAAAAATTTACTACATGAGTGATGGCGCATCACAACACTTAAAAAATAAAACGAATTTTCATCTTCTTCCAAATCATGAAAATGATTTCAACATTTCAGCTGAGTAGCATTTTCATGCCACAGCCCATGAAAAAGGAGCATGTGGTGGAATAGGAGCAAATCTGAAACGTGGTGCTCAACGATCGAGTTTGCAGTTCTTGGCAGGAAACCATATTTTAACGGCATTTATTTCATTGGGCTGAAAGATATTGCAAGGGAACGACAGTTTTTTTCAGTAGTAAAATTGACTACAAATAAATTGCCAAAACATTAAAACATTGAATTTCAAACGCAAAAATGATTCCAGGGACTTCGAATCATCACGCTTTTATACCTACTTGTGGCAATAAATTTATGTTAAAAAATACTTCTGCAAGTAATAAATACAAAACGTTCCCAAAGTTGAAAGGGCGTAAGATGGCTTTAAAAACGACTACTGTTGATAAAAAGAAAAGAAGAAGAAAGTGAATATGCTGAAGAGTATAGAAAAAAATAGTTAAATCTTGTTTTTATTAATGTAAACTTATTACTCCTTGATTGTTAATAATAAAATATTATATTGTTACTTACATGCATCCTAATTCCTAAATTTTTATTTACATTTATTAACTGTTATTTATATCATCAAAAAATTAATAAATAAAAGTGTTTTGTGGTGTGTGACAGCGGTAGGAGCAGCAACGGGCACGTAGCAGCCGCCCGTACTGTGCGGTGACTCGCACCTATAAATTCATCGGTCCAATACATAAAAATACCAAAAAAACCCCTCTTTTTTATTGACTATACTTTTGTAAAATTGTCTTATCTTTTGATTTCGATGGTCCAAAAAATTCTAAAAATGGTACATCATGAGATTTAACGCATTTTTACCAATATTTGCATTTTTATAGGTTATAGAGTAAAAATTTCTAAAAACTGATAGAATCATCAGAAAGCTATGAAAAAAATGCATGGAAAATGTTGTTTTTGTGTTTTTTAAAACATTTTTTTCAGGCCCTAACGACAAGATGAAAAAGTCATCATTTGCGCTCACGCGGCCTGTCTGCAGCGGCGCGCGACGCTGGGGCAATTGAGAAAATTCTCATGTAAGTGACGTTTAAGCTCCACTTAGTATATGAGTTAGTGTACATACATATGACATCTTGTATAAATTTGTTGAATGTATTGCGGTTTTACTCACAGTATGATGCACCTGTATTTACTCGAGATGTAACGCATTTATGGTGGTTGGTCAAAAAATCAACCTACAACATAAACATGATAGTTTGAAAGTAGCACATCTTAACATAGGACAAATAAGTTGTCATACTTTAAGAAAAGACGTTTCAATCGATATGAAAAAAATTGCATAGTAGATATCTTTTAATACTACTATATTATTTTCCATATTATCTAGAATAATGTGATCAAAATTTATTAGTATATCTATACAGCGGTAAAGCTGTTATTAAATTTTTAGACTTGATCAGAAATTCAGCAAGATTTCGGATATCTGTTAATAATAAGTTTTTTATTATATTGCAGGTATAATCAGTGTTACGGTACAATTATTATTGCCAGTGACTTCCATGCTGAAATTTCGACAAAAGTGAGACATCTTTACAAATACCAACACAGTAAATCATTTCTGCAAAAAGTGATGAACTATCGTTAAAGCTTTGGAACTTTGTTGCTTTTTATAGCACAAACATCCAATTCGTGGAATTTTTTCAAAATTCATAGTATCTATCATGACTCTCGAGAGATATTTACTTCCTTCTTGTTTAAATGAAACAGTTGAATTTAAATTAGTTTTAGTAACTCTAAAAAAAACTGTAAAGCGTTAAAGATACTACAATTTAAGAGTACTTATTTTTTACTTACATGTCACTGTAAGATAACTGTAATATAGAGTGCTCCTAATACTAAATATCGCTGGATACAAGCAATACCCAGTGTAGGAATGTGTAGGTAATTACCATGGTGCCAAATTGCCTTCACCAGCAGTCAATCTATATTTACTGCAATAGGGTAACTATCACCCATGTAGCTGATCTGGATCTTTCGGTTTAATCAGATACGTCAACACTAAGGTAGTAGCACAAATAGCAGACATATGTTATGCCTACATTTTCCCATTATATGAGCATGTAAATCATTAAAATAGAAGCAATAAACTTTCTGTTGATGGTTAAGGTTTTTTATCTGTCCATTGAACGTTCATTGATTCTTTAAAAATATTTTCTTAATTTTTCATTATTTTTTTATTATTTTTAAGTGGCTAATATTTGTCAAAATAAAGATGTATCGCTGCATCTTGTTTTAGTTGAAGCACTAATTAGTGTCTAAAAAAGTTGTAATTTTGTTCTATTTTATGAGGGATGTTGCGTGCAAAAAGAATGCTAATAATTTTTTAATTTATTTATCTTTTACAACTTGCAAATCCCTATCAATTTTTTTATTCAGCTAAAAAAATTGGTTTTGTCTAAAACATATTTTATAATTTTTAAATTGACTTTAATAAATTATTAACATTTTAATTAATTTTCTTAATGTAGCGTCTTCTAAGAACTATTTTCTCCCTAACAATTACTAAGAATCTGCATAGAAACTTTACCACAAATGTGAAGTAAAGTTTTTCATTTTATTAAATTTAAAACAGTTTATATCTATCAGCTCTGTAGGTACAGTCTTAATTTGTTTTAATTCTTTGCTCTTTGCAATAAAGAAAAATAAAACAGAAATAATACTACACAGCGTTAACAAGTAAAGTAAAGTAAAGATTCGTTAAGTTAATACGTGAAATGGAGAAAATGTTATCGTTCTTGTAATTCTTGATTTTAGTCTGAAATGATGCTTTTACAATTTTTTTTAACACGTTCACATGAAACTTGAGCTAAAAACTAGCTATAGTGCTTTTCGGAGATGTTTTCATTATTAATCAGGCCAATTCGATATCATATTATCAATTTTTCAACAGTTTTCTTAGAAATTAAAGTTTTTCTGCTCATTTTCATATAAAAAATTGTCAGATGTCATATCGTCCGACATTTATTAGGATCGTTTGAAATGTATTTTTTTTGTTCATAGTGGAATTAAATCATAGGAATGGATTTTATTACCGTTTGAACTAATGATACTTGACTAGCAGACAAGAGGAGAGGTGGTATGATACTTAGTAGCTTGTAGCCCCTTGCCTGTATACACATACCCATTCCCGTTATTGGCAGTATATCGTAAACAGCAGCTGGTATGTGTGCGTATTAACATACATTTTTAACTAGGGAACTGAGGTAGCACGTGTAGGTGAGTCATGTGTTTTGCGAGGGAGCACATAAATCTTTAGTGAGCGTTTCCTGGGTGCAAATGCAAGGAATATAGCATTTGCAGCACCAAGTGACAGCAGGAGCCTTGAAAACAACTTCCTGTTGGCGTATTTGGCTGCTGCAATAACCTGTACACGCTTGCAACCAAAAACTTGTGGGTTCCAGTGCCAACGACTGCCTAGCGGATCTCACGGTGCCTGCCTCAAGTTCAACAGCCTAACAAATACACCTGCAACAGTGAAACGGTAGGGCGTATTTATTTTATTTTGTCCCTAATATCTGAGGATTGGGCTGAGCAGCAGCTGCTGAACCAACACCCATAAGACTGAGTTCTAACCCGGTTAGGTAGAGTCAGATAGTAGTCCAACGTAAAATTGTATGGAATATTTACCTTTTTGCTGTATTCATATTAAAGGTATTTATAAGCAAGATCATTGTTGTCTTTTTTTTATGCATGTTACTGTGCTTATTACCTGTCTCATCCCTTTAGTTTTCGATAAGTAATAAATTAAATGTCGCACTGCGATTTTCATAGCCAGGTGAGCATGGCCTACCACATTATGCGTCATTCGACTAGTTGTTAAAGAAAGTTGCTCGGCGTGATGCTCTTCGGCAGCCATGTTGCGTTTGCACCATGTGCTGTACTCGCAGCTAACTGTGTAATTTGTTTATCTGGTGCACATTATTTATTTACTTTTTCATATGATTTAAAATTTGTTTACAGATTATAAATTAGTTGTTTCATCATTTGATTTAATAATATATTTTCTCCCTATCGTTGTGCCTTGCCTAGATAATATAATATTAGGTAAAACCGTTGCATTTGCGTGTAATTTGGGTTGTGCTATTGGGCAAGGGCTTGTGTCTCTTTTTTACAAGCTTTGATCTACAAGGTGAGAAAAAAAAATTAATATATACAGTGTGAATAGTGGAATAACGGTTAAAGTGGGACATAAAATATTTTAAGTTCTACATGTCAGTATACTGGCAATATTGACATTCTATAATGCGTTTGAGACATCACACATCGTAGCTTGCTGACCTTTATGTTACTTGCAGCAACTTAATAATGTCCCTTGCATAGTATACGATACTACAGATACTGCCTTACCACACCACCTTATCGCATCGTTTTGTTTCCTGTTTTGGCCCTCTCCGACTAGGTACTGTAAATAAACATGACGGTCTCACTACAGGACTTAGCGTTTTATTTTAGTGCAAGTGCAATAAGGGAGAATAAGCTTAAAGAATTGAGCCACAAAATGAGAATGAAAGTGAAAATCCTTCCATACTTAATATTATTGGGACTGATGAGTAATAGGACCATGTTAGAGGCTAGGGATCAGTTGCGAAGGTTTTTTATTATGAAATATATCGAACTAACAGCCAGTACATAAAGTAAGAATGTTGATGAGATCATGTGAGTAGGGAATAATTTTTCAGCTAAGGAACTTTTAGAAGATAAATACAGGCTGAAACGCTATGAAACTCGATTTTCACATAAATAATCGTTCGAAGCAAACACCAGTATTTCAAGAGTGGATTGAGTCAATTCTTCATCATCGGAACCCCATCAATTCCATGAGGTTAGAAGCATTCAGGTGCCCCGTGATCTAGAAAGCGTGGAAATGAATAATGACTGCGTTAAAATGCAATTAGTAGTGCATGATGAACGAGACATGTTAGCATGCATGTATCAGTAAGCTTCACAAGTCTGTAGAAGGATGTATGAATCGCTAACACAAAAGATAATTTAGGATACCCAATAGACCATCCAATGAGTTAGCAGCAGATCGAGTGCTATACCCTGGGGCAAACTGGTCATCCACAACAGGGGTGAGTTAAGCTGCCTCGCAAAATATAGAAGTCGTGCACGAAGAACATGGAGCAGATTTAGGGCTAGGCGAAGAGGCAAACCTAGCACTTGCTTATTCACTCCAAGTCCATCTAGAAAAGTTTTCTATTGTATATAAAAAAGTATTAACCATTGATCGTCTGCTGTAGTGTTTGCTCTCTCTATCGTACTTCTATGGATAGGCCTTTTTTTGTTGCTTTTCTTAATATTTTGCCTTTTGCAGAAAATGATAAATTAATAAAAGAACTAGGATTATTTTTTGAAGATTTTTTCTTTGTGAACTAGATTATAAATGAAAAATATTGTAGTTATTTGGGAGATAACTATTATTTAACAAGAGTACGTTCGCCAAAAGATGGTCACAATGTAAATTAATTTTTTTTGAAATTTAATATTGTGTAAATTAGATTAAATTGTTACCCTTTAACTCATACTTTTTTTTTTTTTACGAAATAAAAAATGCCCTATAAGCTATTTCTATTATCATCTTTTTTTATACGCAAAGAAGCGATAGTGTAATCATTAATAATATACTTTTCTTTACGTTAACAATCAATGTTTTTATTAAAGTGATTTACCATCACCCAGGAAAACCAAATGATCGAATAAGTAACTAAGAGTATTATGTTTTTCAAGATAAGTTATAATCTTGTTTATTGACAGAGGAGAAAAAAATTTAACAAGCAACTAAATTTGTGCATTTTGATTACAGTAGGTGGTGGCATCCAAAAGTAGTGCCTTTTACCCGCATTCGTAAAACGAGATTCGGTTCCTTTTTGTTTTTTTGACTGTTTTCTTATTTCTGCTCCTTCACTTTCCTGTTAAAATTGATTGATATATCATTTTTTTCTTTTTCTCTTATAGTATCGCCAGCCAAGCTATTGGCTGAGTTTGTGCACCGGAAGGTACGAAAGGGCAAGTAAGTGAAATTGGAAAGTGCAAACAGCACTGTGGCACTGTCAGTGGAAGCACAGAAGATCCCCTACGAAGTGAAAGAAAAAAATTATTATAAAAATTTTTTTATCTTTATCACGTAACTGACAAGTAAACTTACTTTTACTGGACAGGTAATTATCATTTTTTTTCATTTAATGTTTTTGTTACCTCTTCACTTTCTGCAGTTATTGTGAATTTTTCATTGTATTTTTTGTATTGTTATTAAAAATATTATTTTGCGATTCTTTTATTATTTTGCAGTCTATTTCCTAACAAGTAGTACCATATGTATTTGTATAGGTTATTGTCAATTATTTGTAAATTAAAATTATAAGTATAAGAGAGTGCACCGACGCCTTACTATCCAACTGAAGGGTAATAAAAATACTTTGCACTCTACACTTGCACTTCACACAATACCGCAAAAGTACGCCATTTAGTACACAAACTAGGTTGCCAATTAGGGCCAACCAATATTCCCTGCCAAGTTTCTGATGAAGATGATGTATCATTACACACAAAGCGCATACGGTACACACAACCTCACACTTCCGTTCTATTAAGGCAAGAAGCTGTAGTGATATGCTTGCCCACTAGGACGCGTGACGAATCTGGGAGAGGCCAGGGTTTGCAAAGGGGCGTTTGTGACTTGACAAATCAACGTCATAGTAATGATACTTGCCCAGCAGACAACAGAAGAGGAGATATGATGCTTACTAACTCTACTAACTTGTCCCATGCCTGTAAACACATACCTATTCTCTCTATTGGCAGTATACTGTGAGCAGAAGTTAGTACGTACGTGTGTCAATGCACACCTATAATTAGAGAGCTAAGGCAGCGCCTGCAGGTGAGCTGGCTAGAGAGACACTCCCGCTCTTGTCTGCCTACCGTCACAACGTGTCTTTTCTGAGGGAGCACATATGTCATCAATGTACGTATGTACGTTTCCTTGGTGTATGTGAGGAATATAGCGTTCGCAACACCGAGTGACAGCTAGAAACACAATAACGACTGCCTATTAGCGTCTTTGGCTGCTGCAACGGCCTCTTTAAGTTTGCTGCCAAAGACTTGTGTGTCCCAGTATCTAAGACTGCCTAGTGGATTAACCGGTACCCGCCTCAATTAAAACAGCCTAACAAATATGCCTGCAGCAGTAAAACGAAAGGCCTAATTTTTTTCATACAGTCCCTAACTCCTGAGCATCGTGCTTGGTAGCAACTACCGAACGAAAATCTGTAGGACTGAAGTCAAATCCGGTCAGGTAGAGTCGGACAGTAGCGCAGCGTTCAATCATATCTAATACTTATCTTTCTGTTGTATAAAAATAAGAGGCATTTATATGTGAAAACATTGGTGTCTTTCATTAATGTGTCTTGCTGTATCTATTATCTGCCTCATCCCTTCAGTTATCAGTTGGTTATCAATTAAATGTCGTGCTCTGCTGTTCATAGCCAGGTGAGCAGGGCAAAGTACGTTACAAACAATAAAAATAAAAATATCAATAAATATAATTAATAGTAGAAAAATTAACAACACGAAATGTGATTTATAGAATAGATCAATATAACTTAATATAATTCGAGTTTCGCACACATACTATTGTAAACATAGCGTAATTGTGTAAACAGGCTTTCAGTAAACTGTTTATGCAGAGAAAAATAGAATGCATGTTGACAGTGTTTGATACAGTTAAGTAAGCGGTAAACTTTGTTCGAGACGTAATTGAAGTGTCGCTTCCAGTTCAACTACAGTGTAACTCAGAGACCCAAGTTCTTTAACTCACGAAAATGTTGAAGCTCAGCGCCATCCGTCACAATCTTAGAAATTTTAGAAAAATTTAATTGAGCAGAGAGTTATTTCTACCAATTATTATGACTCTTATCTTAGCAATATTGAGAAGTAGCCTATTTAACCTACAACAATTTACGTATATTTGCAGGTCATTTGCATACATCATGTGTTTAGAAAAACGAACCCTAGGCAAGTCATTGATAAACATGAGGGTAGTGGGCCAAACAAGCAGTGGGCGAAGAATACTACTTTGGGAGATCAAATAGGAAAATCATTATTAACTCGCTGCTATTGATAGCTGATCGCACGTCTTTAAGGACAGCAAGCATCGCCACCTGCTTGATTTTGGGCAAGGAGTCTTAACTCTCGAGATAATCAGAAATCTGAGCATGTGCTAGTTCCTCAAGGACTTTAGATAACTCAGGCACCTTAGAAACTTGTCTAGTATCATATATAGTAGTAGGATCCCTTACTTTTAAGAGTAAGTTAACTGAGGTACATTTACAAATTGCAGGAAAACCACCGTTCTTAAGTGAAGGATTTATTAGTGTAGTGAGTAGTCAAGTGATCACATCCACAAGCATACTCAGCATTGCAGCAGAAACACTATCCACACCACTAGAGGTAGAGTCACTTCACTGCAATGCAAGTCTAATATCTTTCTCGAAGACAGGCCAAAATCTAAATACTGATTGCCTCTGATTTAGAGGATTAGCCAACACTTTCAGAAGGTCCATATAATTAAGTAAGGGCTCCTGGCTTGCAACGCTCGCAAAGTAAACGTTGAGATTATAAGGGGAGAGACGACCCTATGGTGACAGCAGTATTAAGCCGCAAGGCCCAAGTCTTCGAATTTTAGACGACTTTTTTTAGAATCCAGAGCAGATTCAATTATGTCTGCCAGAAATTAATTTTTTGAGATATCAAGCAACTTACGTAGTTACCTTCTCATACAAAGATAAACGTCGAGATCAACTGAAGAGTCCGAAACGACAGCACATTTGTAGGCTTTATCACGTGACTTCATTAGATAACGTACTTGTGGATTTACCCAAGGTTTTTAAGAGGTCATAATCGTAACTCTGCATAAGGGTACAGTCGCATCAAAAGCCAAAATGATCGACTCAGTAAGGCCAATCGCAAAGACATGACGATCCTATAAAAAATGGGTGTGTAAGGCTAAGGCCCGTGCTAGATGTTGATTGAGGGTCTTCATCCTTACATACATCAAATTGCATGATCTGAAACTGTTCGTGGCTGGAGGTGGTCTCTCAAGTTGTATATAATCTCAGTGAGGTCATGATCTACGATAAATGGTGTATTAGACAAATCTAGCCATGTGTCGGATAACCCTTCACTGTAATGGTATGATAAGTTGGTCGAGACTGTGCTCAAAATAATAAATGTAAGTAAAGGCAGTCACTTAAAAAACTAGATGCTGGGTCTATAGTTAACATATTTGCATTAAAGTCTCCAGTAAGGACAAAATTTTTGTATTTAGGCAGAAAAGTATACAAAATCAAGAAGTAGGCATGGAAAAAAGCTGTGTATTCGGATGTACTGCTGAAAATTTTCCCTTACATAGACTCATCTACCTTCTTACTCCTTCTATCAGGCATTAGAATTTTATATCCAGGAAGCCTCAAAACCAAGTTCTCATCAAGATTTGTAAGAAAGGTTTAAGTGATTGACAATAAATCATAATAATTTACACCACATATCAGCTCGATTTCAGAAAACTGAGTTTTGAGGTGATTTGCGTTTATAAGGCATATTTTCGGAAAATTGTGTTAATAGGCTTGGTAAGTACTTTTTTGTACCATCAATCAAAAGAATTAGCTGTATTTGGTAGAACGGACATTAGATTAGATCCGAGTAAATAAAAACGAATTGTGACTCTTTGGTCTTACGCCTGCATACAGTCATATTGTGCAAAACTGGAAACGCTTTATTTATTATCTTATGATGTTTAATATGTTTGTGCTGAAGATTATAAGTCAATGAAGGAAGTAAGGGCCGAAGGTAGATGTTTGTATTATCATCCGTACCAAGCCACACATTCGAATTTAATTTTGCAAGCTTACTGGCACATCACGTAAACTGCTCTTTAATATTCATTAAAGTTAAGCACGCAACCACGGCCTGGCTTGCAGGCCTTCGATTTGTTGGCACCGCTAAGACTTTTAAAGCCCCATGATGGTGTGATATGACAAGTGGGAAAAAATTATTGCATCTAATGGCATTAAAGACACACTTAATTATTTCTTCGTTCGTTAGTGTAACTGATGCAGGAACATTAGTTATACCTATTTCAGGCGTGGATGTGATCGTAGATCTGTCATCATTGGCCCTTACTTACGCGTGCAATAAAAAAATCTCCTCATTGACCTTAGCAACCTGTGATGGTATTCTTTTGCAATCGTTTCAGCCTTAACTGGCAATTGAGCAATTTGGTGAATTACGAATTGATCGAATTCATCAACACTTGCGATTTCTTCCTCCTTCAGGGAAGATCCAGGAATTCTTGAACAATAATCTGCATTTGCATTAGCTTTTGTTGGTTTAAATTCTACCGTGTAATTAAAATGTGCCAAATAATCAGCATAATTGGCTATTCTACTGATACATAGCATAGACAGTGACTTTTCTGGATGTAAAATTTGCGTCAAGGGCTTGTGATCTGTAATTAAGTAGAAATGACGAGCATATAAGTAGCGGAAAAACTTTCTTACTGCCCAAACAATAGCCAGAGCCTCCTTATCTATCTGTGGGTATTTTTGCTCGGTGGCAGTCATTGTACGAGCTGCATAGGCTATCGGACGCTCTTTTCCATCAGCTAGGCGGTGTGACAACACAGCTCCAAGTCCTACCTTTCTTGCATCTGTCACCAGTACCAAAGGCAGTGCTGGATCGTATGGCATTAGTACCTGAGGTGACACAAGAATGTTTTTAATATCGAGATATGCCTTCTCTGCTTCCTCGGTCCACCGGAAAGATTCTTTTAACAGCATATCACGAAGAGGTTGAGCTTTCATGGCAAGATCTGGAATAAATGCATTGTAGTATGTAGCTTTACCAATAAAAAGCTCTAACTCTTGTGCACTCGATGGCTTTGGTGCTCGCAGGAGTGCCTGAATATGCTTATCTGATTTATGTATTCCTGAAGCATCCAATCTGTGACTGAGAAATTCTATAGAAGGTACGGCAAAAGTGCATTTTTGCCGGTTCAAACGGAGACCATTTTTTTACAGCACTTGCAGAACTGTGTCCAAGGTCTGCATGAGATCGTCAAATGAATCAGCAAAAGTTATTAAATCGTCGAAGAAGTTCAACACATGAGGAATGTCCTTAATAATTGATTCCAATCTCCGTTGCCAAATTGCAGGAATAATTGCTGCACCGTAAACTGCTCTCGTTGGTCTGACTAGGCCATGAGTTGGTGTATTGAGTGTCAGGGCTTGACTGAATTCCTCGTTGACAGGTAGATGTGTATAAGCATCTGTGATGTCTAAGTGACAAAAATCTTGGCTCCATGCATTTTATTAAATATATCCTCTTGCTTGGAAATCGGATGCTCGTCGATGACGATCCTTGGATTTAACGTAGTTTTGTAATTACCTGTAATACGTATTTGGCCACTCTTTTTTATCACTGCGTGTGTTGTCGAAGCCCATTCTGAATGTTCAACACGAGTGTACTGCCGTGTTGCGAGTTTTTTATATATCTCTTCAGCATATGCGTCTCTCAGAGCATAAGGAATGTCTCTCGCCTTTGCAAGCACAGGTGTAGCTCCCTGTTTTAAGTGCATTTTAACAGGCGGGCCCTTCAGCTTACCTGCAGCCGCACTGAAAACATCACTATGTCTTTGCAGTAGCTCCTCTAAGCGCCGAGTCTGTACTTAAGACAGCTCTGACGAAGTTGCAATTAGGTTATGCACGCGCTGTGGAGTGAAAATCGTATCCCAATCGATTTCGTGCGAAAACTCTGCAAGCCACTCTCAACCGAGCAGTCTGTCATACTCACCGTCAATGACGTATAGGTTGAGAATTTTCGTTGTATTTCCCATCGTTACGTTCACTGACACGCATCCCATGCATTATGTGGTGTGAGTAACTTGCAAACAGCCTGTTCGTCGGCTTTAACTGAATTTCTGACTTGATTTTACGCATTTTATCACTAGCAATTAAGCTACATGAAGCGCCAGTATCTATCTCCATGTTGACAATGCATGCATTTATTTTTACTTGAACAATCCTTTTATCACTCGACCACACTGGCAGCGATTCACGCACCGAAATTAATGACAGAATATTATCGACGGTCGGTAACGGTTCCTCCTCTTCTTGAATTTGATGCGTTTGCATTTTCTTGGATCTACACATTTTTGCTATGTGACCCGTCTTCTTGCATGCATGACACGTCGCATCACGAAAAAGGCATTTAGAACGTAAACGTTGAGCTCCATAGCCAAAACAAGCTTGCATACCATTCGGTTGCTTTGTCTTCTCGTTGGCGTCCGTTTCTCTTGGTTTCTTGAAATTATCAGTATTGGCTTTGTTTTTCTTCTGCTTGAACTTCTGCGAAGACGCGAGCCACATGTTTGCTTGCTCAACTTGTCCAGCCTGCGACTTGACTTGCTTGACTGTGAAACGCGTTGCCTCTAGGGAGTGGGCAACCTCATACGCATCCTTATATGTATTAGGCTTTTTTGCAATTATCTCGTCGCACATGTCGCGATCCGAGAGCCCATGTATTAACTGTTCGATAAGCATGCGGTCGAGGAACTCCTCGTAGTCGCAATCAGACGCGCCTTGTCGTAAACGTAAAACAAAACTCGTGACTGTCTCTTTCTCGCACTGCACTATGCGTCTGAACTTGACGCTTTCGGCGTATTTATTTTTTTCACAATCAAAGTGTGTTTGAAGTACTTTTCTTATCTTCTAAAACGTGCAATCCTCGGGACCTTCCGAAGCAACTAGGATTTTTAAGGCGTCATTGAGCTCTGTACCCATGTGTACATGAGCGTAATTAGCATGTGAACTTTCCGGAATTTTGCTCAGCTCAGGAGCCCACTAAAATCTTTTGAAATAATCTGCAACTGTTGCCCCATCGGATACACAAAACGGTTGAAATGAAAAAGGCGGTGCCTTTGGTTGCGAGGTTAGACCTTGACTTTGCGCAGCTTTTAATGCAATAACTAGCACTTCCGCGAGCGCGTTTTGTAATTCTGGTGAGATCTCCGCCATTATCGCGAAACACTCTCTTACTACTTCTTCGTTGTTTGGTTAACAAAGACGCGGCACTCAAGCACTTTTTTCTTTTTTCTTAACTTCTGACACCAATTTTGTCATGTATGTGGGTATGAAATGAAATGTATTTACTCGTAGAGTTAAGTAAATGTAATTTAACTGATCACAAGACAACATTATTAGAGCGCGCGGTGGCTCAGTCAGCTAGGTCGTGGATTGGCACGCGGGGAGACCGTGGTTCGATTCCCGGCCATAGTGCGACTTTTTCGGGCAAGTACCTCTGTGATTTTCACATGTGCTTTTTCACCACGCAATGCTCCTCGAGGAGGGTTTTAGGCAACCTTCTCACAGCAAAAATTGCCTAATTTCCCCCTACACCCCTCCCAGTAATGTGAGGCCTCCCATCCCTCTTCCCTTCCTTCTCACAAGTGCTAAGTGCCCATAGTAGTGCCCTCATTAAAGGAGCGGGACGTAGAGCACTATAATATAAAAAAAAAAAAACAAGATTATTAAATAATAAAATTAGGGATGCATTGGTAGATTGATAAGCTGTGTGTCGTGCGGGTCTCTCGGTTGCTCGTAACGAACTCACTGCTGCTACTCAAATGAGGCTAGATAAGCCACGGCCGATGTGCGCCAACACTACTCTTTGAAACCATAGATACAACAGTTATTAACATCTATTTAAATAAATAAAACATTTTTTTCCAACATATTCCTACAAACTATTAATTTTTTGTGACTAAATCATCTATTTGTTGTTTTCTATTAAAAGTTTTTTTATAATTCAACAAACAATTTCAAAACCTAAATATGGGGCATTTCATGATGCATGTCCCAGCGTGGCACGCGAACGCCAAAACACTCACTTTTCAGCTCACGATTGCAACCTCATAATGCATTGTAAAAAAATAATGAAAATACATAATTGACGTGCTTTTTTTTCAGCTTTCCTAAAATTTTATTGGTTCTGCCAAAATATGGCTGCTCAACCTAAAAAAAAAAAACACAAAACCTCTTATATCTCAAAAAAAATATTTTTAAGATTTTTTTTAATAGTTCCAATCGAAAGATGAGGTTTTTTTACGTCGGATATGATGTTTTTCTCGGTGTGATACAGAAATAGTTTAGGAGATATAAAGTGACGAACAAGCGGTGCGCGGCCTAATGAGGTGCTGCGGGGCACCGTACGTTACGCCTCGTTCGCTGGCGGAGCACACCTACTGTTTGACTTCATTGGGCATTTAAAGTAAATAATACTAAACGTCAAAACTATTTTCCTACAATAAATTACAACTTTTTTACTTATATACATTTATTGCACACAGTTTTCTCCCGTTAACTTTTTTTTCGTAATTATTTTTTTCTTTGGTATTCAAGAAGTAGATGACTGTTTCCTCTGACGCACGTTTCTGCCTTTTTTATTTTCCGTCTCTATATCCAACTTCTTTATTTTGGGAAAAATGTTAGTCTGTGTCGAAAGGGAAAATCATTTTATCAAAAGTCTACCTTTAAGATTGGGTATGAAAGCATCACACTGTAAAGTACCTGGAATTAGCATAGCTTTTGAGAACTTCTCTTTTAATTCTTCTGCAGTTGTATTGTAATTAGATTTAGGGCTTAAAATCACTAACATTTTTTTGCAGAATTTATTTGCCCAATTGTACATATCTTCAGCAGTTAGTATTCGAAAATTGTATATTTGCAGGCTTGCGTGCCTTGCTCCTCGTTTTAAATTGACCCCAATTTCATCGCAAGCTTCTTTGCCATGTGTTGCAGCATGGAAATGCTACTCTACAGGAATCTTAAATTCTTCATAATGATGGAGAAGATTAAAAAAATTATTTCTATTTTTGAAATGCTGAGTTGCGCCATCTGATATGTAATAAATTTTCTCTGGCTTAAAATAACTTTTCAAATAGTTTATAATGTGTTTCTGATATTCGTAAATAGCGGCTGTATCGTGAACTAAATTATCCAACGTTATTGCTAAGCTCTTATGCTTCAGTTCATTTTTCTCTCTGTAATAAATCACAACTGTAAATACTGAGGTCTGATTGTTGTTCCAATGAAATGATTGCGCTGCATTTTGAACGACAAAAGCATAGTTTTCAGCAAAATCAAAACAAACTATATATTATTGATCTACAAGAGTTTCTTTCAGGTTTTTTATAAAAGCTGCTTGCTTAGAGGGAATAAAATCTTGGGTTTCTAATTTAATTACTTTGTCAACTAATATATCCAAGTACTCATGAGTGTTCATAGTTCGCCTAGCTATTGCACATCGCTCAGCTTGCATCCATGTGTCACATTTGACCTCATAAATATTGTTATAATCAAGTGTTTCAAGTAAAAACTCCTTTAGCGGCCTTGTATTGAGACAATCCAAACAATCGCCTAAAAAACACAAATCCGTTGCTGTAGCACAAACAATCAAACAAACACAGTCATGATAATTTTTTAACGGCAATCGTGAATCTTTTGTTAATATTTTAATGTCAATTCCATGCAACATTAATTCTAAATTTTTCTGATAAACACACACGCAAACCATGTGTGTATCGCTACTTTTGGCGAAGACACAATAACATGGTCGTAGCTGAGTAAATTTTGTCAAATCGATTTTGATAGCCTCATTTTCAGATTTAAATATAGCATAACATTTGTTCAAATCACATAACAAAAGTCTCTTCTGCATGTGAACTCGCTTACCATCAACTTGTTTCACAGATAAAAAATCTTTTGTTCCGGGCATCATTCGACTAATATCCTCACGCTTATAAAAATTTGTTACTAATAATTGAGTTTTTACTGACAAAGCATTAAGTGAAGATTTTTTTGGAAATGTGAAAATCCCATTTTCCAAAACAAATTCCTTAGCTTATCTTGCTTTACTTTCAGTGCAAGAAAATTCTTTCATTAGTTGTCAATGGCTCCAGTAAGTAGGTGCTAGTGTGAGCAAGCAGATTCTGTCCTGTTTCGAAGTCGATTCATTAAATTTATTTATTATTTGCTTGAGAACCGTGGCCCCTGCCTTTTCAAAATCATTGTCAATCGCAAGGTCTTGGCTTTTTTTATATAGATCTGATCTACACGGCTCGCAAATCCTGACATCATGGGGCACTGATGGATATTTTTCTCGAAAAACTGCAGGAAACAACTTCAGGTTTTACCTTATAACGTCGGTTTCTTTTCCTAATGGATTTACACAAGCAACTGTTCATGCTTTTTGCATGGTGTAAACAATGAAATTATACTTAACCTGTAAAAAAAGGTCTTATATTTTTTTTTTCACTAAATAATAACGGATGATATCTCATGTTGAATATACTTACGGTATCTCAAAAATTGCGTACGAATATCTTAGCCACAAATGAACAGGAATTTTAGCTCACGTAAGTACAAAGTAAAAAATAAAAATACATACTCAAGTTGTTTTTGCGATATCAACACTCGCCTTAGGGTGACTGTACATGGACGTCTTGAAGTCTCAAGACTGCCAGCCAAATTTTGGGCAGGGGATTCAATTCAAACTGACGTTAAACAGATACTGATATAATTTTTTTTAAAAAGAAGAATAGACACTTTATTTGTAATTCAACTTAATATGTAATTGCAATTTAGCATTCAAAACTGATTCATGAATCAAAATAAACATAATTCATTATTCCCGTTTCGACTAAATTTTTGGGAACAACCTCTCTTTTTGTCGACTAATCATTCACAAAAAAATTTTCACCGTTTGTAGCTAAATTCATTTTGTACATCAAAATTTGTTTACGCAATGCAGGTTTGTAGCAAATTGAGAGTCTACTTCCCGTCTAAAAGTAAACTATATCAGTATCAGTTAATCGTTAGTATGAATTGAATCACCTGCCCAAAATTTGGCTGCCAACTCCAGAGTTCAAGATGTCCATGTAAAAGCATCCTTATGTATGTGTTTTGCGCGGTGCCACGTGCCGCTTGTTCGTCACCTTATATCTCGTAAACTATTGCTCCACCACGCTAAGAAAAACATCACATCCGACGTAAAAAAACCTGATCTTTCGATTGGGACTATTGAAAAAAATATTAAAAATACCCTTTTTGAGATGTAAGACGTTTTGTGTTTTCTTAGGTTAAGCAGCCATATTTTTGGAAAACCCATAATATGATCGGAAGGCTGAGAAAAAAGCACGTCGATTAAATATTTACATTATTTTTTACAATGCATTATGAGGTTGCAATCGTGAGCTCAAAAGTGAGTATTTTGGCGCTCGCGCGCCACGCTGGGACATCTATCATGAAATGCCCCATATGTAAGTGACATAACTAATTGATTTACATGTATAAATAAATATCCCATTTAAAAAAGTAACATTTTATTCGACTAAGTGCTCTGTTGAGTGTACCAATGAGATTAATCATTATTCTATAATTATTAACTACACAGAACACTAATAAAATGAGGTCTTGGTTCGAAGCTTGTTGTCAAAGGCACTCAAAAAATATTTCAAATTTATTATTTTATCAATCCGATTCTGTTTACATTAAACCTGTGTCACATAACTTATTGTAAACAGCCTTTTTATTAAACATAACACTGGTGGCAAGCACTACTTTATTTTGAGAGCACCCCTGTTCTTACCATAAGAAGAAATTATTCTTGGAGCAAAGTTCTTGATAATACCACATTAAGAATAGAGAAATTAGTCAACTTACAGGAACTCAAGAAACAAACAGTTTAAGAATGTCACCTTAGTAGATTTCCTAAGAATCTTTACTGAGTTTAAAACATGTACACAATGTATTACGTATATTCCCTACCAAAAAACTATTTAAAAACATTGTAGTTAATCTAAATATAATCAGTCATACTGTAACTAAAAAAATCAATTGTAGATATAAATTTTTTAGGAAAATCATTGGATTTTTTGTCCACAACTTAGATTTTACAATAATCAAAGCAATGTGTTTTGCTAATATTGAACTTGCTTCATTTTTTTAAATGTTATTGTGTGTCCATTTATTTGTGTTTTAAGAATTACAAGGTTTTCCGTATTCATTACTTGTCATGGTCTGGCTACTAATGATTTTGTTAACTGTCTATAGAATCATAGCTTATATAAACTTTTTTTAAAAATTATTTAGTTTTTCTTGTTGATGTTATAGAAAACTTAGAGTAGCCACTTACAGAAAAAAATCGTTTGATACAAAGTCCGAATTTTTTCAATACAAATTATGATAAAAGAAGTTTTTTGGGAATAGTCTACGTGTCACATAAGTCATTAATCTTTTTACCAGAAGCTGGGCTTCTTCATGCTGATTTAGTTTGCAAGATATAATAAGTTAATTTATGCCACAGAAGAAAACTGCAGTTGGTAGTCCACTATTATTTATATATTCTCCAGTGAATCGTGGACGGTTATTATTACTATTTAAAGTTAATCCTTAACCTTTGGCTTTGCTAATAATCATTAACATATAATCAATTTATAAGCTTTAAAAAAAAGTCAGAGTTGAGTTTTTTTAACGCCATTGTTTTAATTTATCCTTACACTTTTGTCAGTGATGTTTTTGTTACAATGTACCTGATAATTTGTGTTTTTACTGAGACTATTTATACTTTTACACATCTGTTTCTAATCTTAAATTTATTTTTTAGTATTCAGATTTGATTGAATCTTTTTTAAGCTTGTATGGTTTTGGTCATAGTTTTTTTATTAGATCTTGATCTAAAGATCTTTTGTAATATTTTTGTACTAATAATTCAGTTTTTGAATCGTCATTGCTGTATACTAAATGTACTATTTCTCTTTGACACAGTTTACGTGTGAGTTTTTTTACTTTGCTTTTAAAATTTGCTTGCTTGACTTTAAATAGTCTACCTTTAGGTTGGTTTCTATCCTTGTAATTTTCACTTTTTTAAGAATTTCCAATATCTACGTATTTCTAGCTCCAAGTGTCTCTCTTCACCCTCCGAATTATATAATAATTTAAGTCTCAATATTTTTTTGAGTTTTAATACAAGTACAATTCCACTACGTCATAGTTTTTGTATTATTTCCTCTCTCTACACATTATTTAGTTTATTACTTGGTATCGCAGACATGGTATTAGTTTCTAAAAGCTTGTTGTTATGGCTGCGCTTGAAACCCTCTTTGTATCTACATCATTTTTTCAGCTTTTTTATGTGCTTCTATAATAGGACAGGAGTACTAGATATTTTGTGGAAATTTTAAACTAATACTGCAAATTTTACTGATAATTATTTATTTTAAGTTATTCTAGCCAAGCTTTGTAAAGGTAAGATATTTTTTTTTAATTGATACGTTTTTTACGGTCTAGCATCATAAAAGTAAATGTTAGCAAAGATATTTTCTGATCCATAATGCGATTCTATAATCATAATTTTTTACTTGCAGGAGCTGTTTTTCACTTTTTAAAGTATTCATAAAAACACAAAACTACTTTTTAGTTCATTAATAAATACTTTTAGAAATGAAAAACAGCTCCTGCAAGGTAAAAAATTATGATTATAGAATTTTTTCATCTTGAATCATGTTTCTGTTTGTGTTACAAGGGTAAGAATTATAATAATGCAAGTATGTTTATACTTAGGCTTGTTTATTACTGACCATGTTGACAATGCTAAAACTGCGAATTTTTATTGAGGTATCAAAGACATATAGTCTGGATTACATAAAAATAAATGCATAAGCATGCATATAAATTACCTAAGGAAAGAAAAAATTCACTCAGTCAATTAATGTTGTTCAAGATTAACAGTTTCTAAAAGATAGACTACTAAAAACATTAATAGAATAAAATTTGATTAATTAGCTTGAGAGCGCGCCATCATGGAAATTTTCTGAGCTTTTTGCACTATATCTGGGCATCTATGACGGCGGACGAGTCTGCAATCTTGAAAAAATCCTTCATTTCGTGGAAACCCATGAGAACCATCAGTATACGTTATTAAACCTAGAGTTAAATGACAAAGTTACTATTTGTATAAGAAAGTGTATTTATGAATAAAATATTGCATCCCTATTTCTGTTACACATTTCTAACAACTAATTTTAGCACACCATAGAGTTAATATTTGCAGACTGTGAGTATAAAACTATTTTCTACAACAACTTTTTTTTTTGCATAGAACACACAACTTACAAAGGCTTTTTTATATTCCATTCCATGTAAGAGATCTTTACTAAACATTATTAATATTTCAATAATTGCTAACATCATTATTTCGTTTACTATTAAATTATTAGTAATGAAACTATTTTTTTGCTTAAATATCAAGCTAAAACTAACACTACTTTTTCAGTTTTAAAAAAGCTGTGGCTACAAGCTAACCATTTTGCCTTTGGATACAAGTATGTTTTTAGAATTGTTAAATTGGTAAGGAAACTTACGTAGTTCTTAAGTTTTTCAGGATCCCTTGTGATCGTTTTTTCTGATAAAAGGAGTGAATATACCTCCATCGTATATAGAATAAGAGAACAAGCATATTTTTATAATATTGATAAAAACCTCAGCCTGAAAGTGATACGCATTAACTCAAAATAATAATAAAAAATATGATCTTATACACCAAAAATAACGTCTCATACTTTTTACTACTGTTGGAAGATGTACTTAAGACATACTTAGAGATTTTTTTTTACATTAAGCAGTAAATGAAAACGATTTTGCATAAAAATCCAACTTTAGATATTTTAGATATTTGGAAGCCTAAAATAGGCTTATAATTAGTGAAAAATGTTAATAACAGTTTTGAAAAGAAGAAATTAATATAGTTTCCATTTTTGACTATAAAATACGTCATTTTTGGAAGAACTACTACTCTTATAACAAATATTAACTTCAAAGTAATGACAACATTGGTGTAACGTATCTTTGGGCCTAAGCTTGTGCTTAAAAGCCCAGGATCTGCAAAGTCATAAGTAGAGTTGGAGGCACTATGGTCACAAGGGGTTTGCAGTTTGGTGACCTCTAATAAATTTGCATGATTAGTCAGTGTCCTCACTGCTCCAAGTAAGCGTACACTTTTCACTTTTACGTAATAGGATAGGACTTAAAACGTCACATTCTTGATGTTATCTGTGCCATGCTGAGCAGCGATACACTATCTAGGGTTTATAAAGGAAGGATTCATGGTTACATTTATACCAACGTGGTCATAGATGCTGCTGTTGTCATATTGAGCAGTGATAGCAGCTCTTTAAGTATAACATAGGATAAATATTTATTTTTGCTCACCTGATTTATATCTTTATACCACCAGAGCGATGGTACGTGAAAAAAAAAAAATCAGAAAATAAGGAAAGATAAAGTGTAATTCACTTACTTTTATTTACAATTCTAGAAAAGAAACCGCGAAACCAGCAAGTTTGCACACATGTTAACGGTTGGGTATCAAAGGGCATGCTCTATAGCCTAGAGAAATTACACCGTAAAACTACTGTACTGGTCGTGACCATGATGTGGCAGGATTGGAGTATGTTTATAAGGTCTACTATTTGAGACACAATTGCCATTTTTGGGAGCTTCAATTTCCCATTATCATAAGTTGCAGACCTTGACCATACGCTGGCTTAAAACGACGTAGAAAAGTTTGTCAAGAAAAAATCTGGAGGAAGAGACAATAATGACTCAATTGGCTAGAGCTACTCTAGTTGAGCCTATCAAAAATTGACACTTCCCACATCTGGTTTTCTCTCCGACGTACATCAAGAGAAGAGAAGGTAATTAATTTATTTATGTTTTTTCCTATTATTCACACCATCCTTTTGACGAAACTAAGCATCCTGTGCATCGTGCCAGTATAGAGAAAAAATTAAGGTTCATTGACTACAATGAATAACATTGTACAGAACAGTAGACCTCATTAACAGACTCCATTTCTGGTCACATCATGGTCACGACCAGTACAATAGTTTTACGGTGTAATTTCTCTAAGCTATAGAGTATATCCTTTGATACCCAACCGTTAACATGTGTGCAAACTTGCTGGTTTGATGGTTTCATATCATTGATAAAGCGATCATCAGGGGCGATTTTTGGTAATAGTGGCAGGCGGGAGGGGGGCACGGAATCCTCATGTTCAATAAAATGCTTGTCAAGCTCAGTCAATGAGACTGAAAGCTGACAAGGATGGTCGTTTCTTCCATTGATGCCCAAAGATCTGACAGTTCTCCAGGTTTCAGCAGAGGATGTACACTCGAGGAACTTGTAACGATGGTAATTTTGAGGGGCACTTTAATGAAAATCTTGACTTTGTTACGTAACAATTCATATGTTGTGTGATACTCCTCAGTTCTGTAGCGTGAGTCCTCGAATCTTAGAAGTAAGCCAAGGAGCAGGTTTTTTACTTTTTATTTTAATTGCACGAAAGGGTGCATGGCTATTGAATACATAAGTCAATGTTTGTGTGAGGATATTTGTATCAGACTTATATGCACTGACTTCTATGGAGTTCTAGCAGGCATCTTTTTTTTTATCAGAAACAGAAGCAACTCATTGCTTATAAATCAAGATTGTAGACTTTATTTGTAATTTAGTTTATGGATTTTTCGTGGAGTTCGATCAGTAAGAGTTAACTAAGGATATCAGCCATTTGTTTTTTAGTATTCAGCCATCTAACATTCACCACACCACAAGCCATACGTTCCTTAACATAGTGCTTGTTGATATCTATCATATACCTTAATTTTTTCATGCCACTTGTTTTTGAATTTAATTTCGCTACTTTAT
Organism: Copidosoma floridanum; assembly: GCF_000648655.2. The sequence continues at coordinate 2,363,363 of NW_019384279.1, read as the reverse complement.
TGTCACAGAACAAATTAACTGGACCAAAGGTTTTGCTTTGTATGATTTCGAGAAAATAATTTACTGCTGTTAATTCTCTATATGCATCACTTGAAGCTATATATATAGCCTGAAATACTAACAAAGACACGTAGGTCTGTTTGTGAATTCTTCAGACTACATATCTTTAAAGAGTTTAATTACATAGCCACTTGTTGTCAGAGAGCCTTTACAGTCACCAAAACTAGCATCAGACAAGATTTCTATATTACACTGCAGTTTAAAATATTTGAGACAGACAGACTAAGTTCCTGCCAGATATCAGAATAATCGTTTAATTATATTCCAATCTTCATCAGTTGGACTTATTTGATGTTGACTCAGGAAGTTAACTGCATACCTGCCGTCAGGATTTCCGGTGTTGGCAACGTACAATAAACTGCCTTCAGCCTCATGGTAAGGAACATTTTCTGTTGATTTTGACTCTTTCAAGTCATTCTGTCATTCTTAATCCAAATTTTACCAGAATTTTATCTACATAATAAGTCTGAATTAATGTTAGAACTTGCTTCTCTTCCTCTGTTCTGACGTCGATATCAAGAAAAGATCCTACTTCACTAAGATCAGGTCATTTCAAATCCATGCTGCAGACATTCTTTAACAAACTTTTATCAACGAGGATTATTACTTGCAAGAATCATATCATAGGCATATAAAATTAAAACGAAAATTTTATCTTTCTCGTGATAAGTAAACAAGGATAATGTTGTGATTCTAAGATATGTGATCTCACACCTATTTTGAGATGCTGCTTTTAAGAACCTTTCAAAACATTTTTTAGAAATAACTTTTTGATCATATAAAGCTTTTTGCACCTTGAAGATTTTGTTTTTACGTTCTCGGACTGTACCATCCAAACCTTCTAGTAGATCTATATGAATTTCATCATCAAAAGTATCACTTAAAAAAGCTGTTTTTTTTGTTAAGCTGATAAATTTATAGATTAAATTTATTGTCCAGAGCTAGAATCACTTGTATCAGAGTCTCGAGTAAAGCCGTGACGGAGGGCCACTAGTTATTTATGTGTATAAAAATCATATGTTCGTACATATAAATTGTATATGTATTTAAATATTTTGTTATTCCAAAGATCTTCTATGGTACACATCAAGAATAAAAAAAAAAATTTTCAGAAGGAATTAAACAAAATAAAATAAGGTATAACAATAAATTTTCTTTTAACGAAGACAACTAAATCTATTGTGGGGTACAACAACATAGATGTGGTACCTCGTAGACGCAGGGCCACCGAATCAAGAAAGACATTTCAGGTCGCATGGAAGGAGGAATTGTGTGGTTGGAAAAATGTGCCATAAAAGGACATTGCAAGGGGGACATGTATATTAAAAGCCTAAAAGGTTTTAGTTTTTCCTTTGAAAATCGTGGTGAGACGATCAACGGTCAAGAAAATCGGGCTCAATCTGTTGCCACGTAGCGTAATTTCAAATCCAGGAAGCACAGTCAGAGCGGCATCTTTTTTTTTCTCTCTTTCTCTTCAGATTTTCTATTTGGTCGTAAGTAATACAAAGTCGTCGCATTTTGGACTTGAGATTTTGGCTCGTAGACTGCTTGAAAAAATAGTTCCTTGTCACCGAGGTAGTTAAATCCTTGTGGTGGTCTCAACAACGTGACTTCACCTAAATGATGATGTCTCGCTTTGTTTTTTGTTTAAATACTTTAATATCTTTATTCGCCCCTCACGAATCTTGTGGTCGCCGTACTTCTTGGCACATACGTTATGATTTCTGTTAATACGGTAGCGTTTGCCACCCAGCTCTTTCTCGATTTGAATGCATCAGGGGAGCCATTTTCTTTGTACTCGAAAATTTGCATATCAAGCGTTGCTCAGTTAAGCGAGTAGTCATTATTTTAAGCGATTGTGCATAAAACGTGACATATCTTGATTTCATTTTATTTTATTATTTGTTGAGTATCTAATGAGAAAGATTGTGGTATAGAAAGAATTGTTAAGGAAAAAAGGATCCATTCCTTACTTTTTTTTGCGTACTTGCCTTATGTTGTATTTGAGTAAGAGTCCATGCGAATTCTCAAGATCTCGATAGATCTAAGTTTTCTATTTGACTTATCCTATCAATAATTTTTAATATTAGTTTTAATCTTTTGTTATTTCAGCTTAATGTTATTAACAAACCGTTCATCTCGAATACTAAATAGTGTCATAAAAAAGTTATTAAAAGTAAGATGGATTTTCTTTAATCACTTTTGTTACGTTTAATGACTGCTGCATTGTTTTTCAATTTATCTGAAGAATACAGACACCTTATCTTATCTTTATTTTTATCATTTGAGGACGTACACCTCCCCCTAAATTTCCACGCAACCTTGCACTATAAAGAAATAGTAGTAAGACCTTTTTAAAATGTATTTTGATTCTGCACATGCAGATAAAACATCATATAAAAATAAATAAGAAGAATGAAGACAAAATAAATATTATGACATGAAAAAAAATATTCAATCATAAAAAAAATTAGGAAATGAAAATTACAATGTAGATGATGCTGATATGACAGTAGCTAAAGTGCTAATGTCTCGTTTCATTATGCAATTAATTCTATTCCTATATTTCATGAGAAAAATATTTCGCTCAAGGATTAAATTCAAGATATGAAAGAATCTGCACCCTAGCAAATGCCTTTGATTTTAAGCATTGAGATTAAAGAGTTGAATGAAAGCATTTATAATCTCAGGTATTTGATATCAAGGACTATCTTGCACTGATTTTCATCATTATAATCATCAAGATGGGTATAATAATCGACCATTTCATCATCATAAAATAAAACAAATGAAAAGTCCATGAACAGATAACTCTAATTACAATCATAATTATAATAGACAGTTTGATTATAATCCAAATTTTTGAGAAAGTTTAAGAAACAATGAAAAAAGTAAATATTATGAAAATCAACAAAACAGTAATAATAATGAGCAATATAATTTTAATCAGTATAACAATAAGAATTCTAATAGTTATTATGCCCAATGAAATTGGAATTTTAATTTAAAAATAACCAGTCCTAACCAGACAGGACAAGTAACTGTAATAGATACCCACAAAATAACTATAATGATTATAATTAATAAAATTTCAGTTGTAAGAATCAAAGACAAAATTTTAAAAATTATCTACAGATAAGAGATCATTATTCACCACGTCATTTAAACTTGCAGGTGCCTTACCCCCAACGTTGCTTGGAGGTAAGCCACCAGGTTTTTAATCAGAACCAAAGCTGAGTACTACAGCTCAAGTGATAAATATTCCAATGAAATTGAAACTGTTTCCATCGGTAAATGTCAATCCAATGTCTTGGAGTAGATGGTGAGCCAAAAGTATAAAGTTACGCACCTCCGAAAATAGAAATAAATACATAACTTTGGTATTTGATAATGAAGCCGTGACAAACTTAGTAAAAATATATCTAATAGATCGGCAACTTCTAGTAGAGTTAAATAATATATATACTTTGATGGGCATAATACTCCACTCCGCTGTAGGAGGATTACTCGGGTGAAAATTTTAAAGACCGACAGGACACATTATCATACTATCACAATGCTATTGTGTTAGATGATGGTATAATAAATCCTATTCTATTTTAAAGGCACCTGAGAAAATAATATTATTATATCTTAATCCAAATTTTACCAGAATTTTATCTACATAATAAGTCTGAATTAATGTTAGAACTTGCTTCTCTTCCTCTGTTCTGACGTCGATATCAACATATTTTTATAATATTGATAAAAACCTCAGCCTGAAAGTGATACGCATTAACTCAAAATAATAATAAAAAATATGATCTTATACACCAAAAATAACGTCTCATACTTTTTACTACTGTTGGAAGATGTACTTAAGACATACTTAGAGATTTTTTTTTACATTAAGCAGTAAATGAAAACGATTTTGCATAAAAATCCAACTTTAGATATTTTAGATATTTGGAAGCCTAAAATAGGCTTATAATTAGTGAAAAATGTTAATAACAGTTTTGAAAAGAAGAAATTAATATAGTTTCCATTTTTGACTATAAAATACGTCATTTTTGGAAGAACTACTACTCTTATAACAAATATTAACTTCAAAGTAATGACAACATTGGTGTAACGTATCTTTGGGCCTAAGCTTGTGCTTAAAAGCCCAGGATCTGCAAAGTCATAAGTAGAGTTGGAGGCACTATGGTCACAAGGGGTTTGCAGTTTGGTGACCTNAAGATAAGTATAATAGATTAGACGGTTATTTTTCGGATATCAAAAGTAATAAGAACAATCAGTGTAAATATAGTAGCTTACTTGACAATAAGTCTCAATGTAAATTTTAAAATAACATATACTACAGTGATTACAATATAAAACGATACGATTCTAACTTAGAACAGCAAAAAAAGGAAAAGTCAGTTAAATGTAGTATCAAAGCCCACACACATCAAGTTGAACAAATTAGCTTGAAAATCACCCAACGAACTGAAGATTAAACAGCCCCACAAAAAAAGTTGCAGTACTTTTTAGTAGACACACATCTTTCTACGGATTTTGAGCCACTGATTCTAAATTTAAAGTCAAAACAGCACCATTTTGGATCAGTTATTGAGATAAGTTCAAAAAACCTAATTTTTGAGTATGTGATAGAAATACGTGATTTTATTTGGATTTTGCACTGCTGGAATAAAAAATAAAGTCACGTTTTCAGAAATACTGATAACTTAGCAACATAACATTTAAAGAAAAGTATCAACTCTTGTTTGTAATTGTTTGAGCACTGTACACTTTTAGATTTTGTGGCGTGAAACCTGGAATGTTCAGACCAAAAAAATATAAAGTATAGTTAAACTTATTATAAACTTATGTTTTTTTACGTATTCAGAGTCACTGAGTTTGAAACTTAAGAAAAAAATTTTGTTTGTTATGACTAGCTTTTGACATAACCTCAAAAAACTTCATTATTGAATGTGTGATGAATAAGCATGTATTATGAGAATTTACAGCAACTTAATTGAAAATCTACCTCAGTAAAGTAATATTGGTGAAAATTTAGAGAAAACTGTCAAAAAATTTCTTGACAGCGATTTGTAAAGCAGCATCGTCATTTCGTACATGTATTTCGAATTTCGCAACCTTATTTTTAAGTCAGATCAAAATAACAACAAATGAATTCCTGTAGATTCTATAAAATCCTTCACTCTTTTCTTAGTATTTTTATTAAAAACCCTTCTTGTTAATACATTTTACTGAATAAAATTTTCTATTTTCCTTTATAACAGAAGTATGACTTTAAGTTTTGAACTACGAGTTTCGCACGATTGGCAGGAGCAAGAAATGTCGGCTTTTCAGTGTATTCGATTTACTCGGAAACTTAATCCACGTAACTACTACTGTAGTTGGTAGTAGGGATAATGACAACTGCCCCGAAAGGGGATGTGTAGAATGATTTATCCACCAACCCAGTCAGTAACGAAGCCAGCGAAGTCACGCTGTCCTGCAGGGGGCATTAGGGTGTAAGAATGGAGCTGTAGTGTGTCCTAAGTTGACATTGTCCTTATCAAAGCTAGAAAGCCCTCATATTTAGCCCTGGGAAGGTGTGAGGGTTATCACCCCCAGGATGGTGGACTCGCCTGTGATCAAGCCAGTATCCTTAATGTGCGGAAATTATAACTACCATGGCTTTAAAAATAAAACACATTAAAAAAAACACACACACACTTGCGCAAGCGATCTGGATCAATTTTGTTTCATTTGTACAAAATATGAAACACCGAAGTATCGGAAAGAAAGAAACGAAATAATTTGGAACATGTATACGAAATACTTTGAAGTCAAATTTGAAGAGCGCAACGAAAGCTGGATTCCACGTATCATTTGCGCCACTTTTTATGTGATGTTGTATAAATGTGAGGAGAAGGGTAACAATGATAAACTGAAATTTAGTGTACCAGCAATTTGGAAAGAACCCCTAGATGAAAAAGATTGTTATTTCTGCATGAACAACGCAAAAAAACAAGGAATTTTTAACAAAAAACTGAATTCGTATACAAAAGTGTCTTTGGTAGTACTATCACTTATGAAAAAAAAGTTCAGAGTTTAGTAAACACCTGGCCCCTCTTGTTCAGAAAAAAAGGTCCAAGCGATAGCAAACATTCCAGTACTAAATAGGAAGAAACTGATGATAAATACACTTCATATAACGAAAAAACGAAACGTTCGGGAACGTGGACTCAAGATAAATTAAACGACTTGATTTGAAACTTGGGATTACCTAACGATGGTGCTGAATACCTTGCTGTGAAATTGAAAAAAAAGTCAGTTTAGCAAAAGGAACGAGGTCTAGTTTTTATCGGAACAGAGAAGAATGTTTTTCGAAAATACTTTCATCTTGATCAAGAACTGTCTCTAGTCTATTGCACGGATATAATTGAACTGATGGATGAGTTTAAACCACGAATTCACAAAGCGCATGAATAAAGGTTGTTCATAGATTCTTCTAAACGTCGCCTGAAAGCGGTCCTATTGCACAAGACGAACGTTTATGCATCAGTCCCAACAACTCATTCAACAAAACTTAAAGATCACAAAAATATAAAAACTATCCTGGAAAAAATAAAGTACGAACAACATCAATGGCAAATTTGCGGAGATTTCAAAGTTCTCACAATGATTCTGGGGCAGCAATCAGGAAATACGTAGTACCCATGTTTTTTGTGCTTATAAGGTAGCCGAGATTGTGCAAAACATTATAAGAAAAGAATTTGGCCAAAAAGATTGTTATGGGAACCAGGATCTGAAAACGTTATCAATGACCCATTAAAAAAGCCATCAAAAGTTTTCTTTCCACCTTTTCATATCGAGCTAGGTTTAATGAAACAATTCGCAAAAGCATTAGATAAAGAAGGACAATATTAAGAGTATATAGCGTATCAGTTTCCTCAAGTGTCTGGTGCAAAATTGATGGAAGGTATATTTAATGGTCCTAAAATTTGGCAGCTATTGAATGACAGTATTTTTGTGACTAAAATGACGACTCGTGAGGAAAAAGCATGGCTTGACTTTCAAAATGTTGTTGAACAGTTACTGGGTAATGTGAAAAGTCCAAAATGAAAAAAAAATGTATCGAGAATGGTTGACAGTTTAAAAAAGCTGAATTGTTTGATAAGTTTGAAGTTACATTTCCTTGATTCTCACGTAGAATATTTTCCTGAAAATCTTGGAGACTATAGTGAAGAACTGGGTGAAAGATTCCACCAAGATATCAAAGTGATGGAGCAACGATATCAAGGACGATGGGTCGAAAATATGATGGCAGATTACTGTTGGGCATTAAAAAGAGATGTGCCTGAGATAAAAAGTGGAAAACGAAGAAATCCACTACTAAGGTCTTTTGAATACAAGAAAGCACGTTATGATAAGAAAAAGTAATTGCTTTATTGAACAGCTGTGAGGTATGAACTCTGATTTAAACTAAGTATTGGATTTATTGTGGCATTTAAAAATTGCTTATCTTTGATTTGATTTGAAATCTTGTACTAAATTTCTCACTCAATGTCTAACCTGGCACTTTTCTCAGTCCCGTACTTTTAAAAACATTTTAAAATCATGCTGTAATATCAGGAACTCAAGCACTTGAACACAAGATTTTTTAAGGTAATGTCTACTAATAATCGTAAAAAATGATATGATTTCTAAAATATTTAAATTTAGTGACTCTAAATACATGAAAAAACCTATGTCCAATTAGGTAAACTTTTTTTTGGGTGTAAGAATTTCAGGTTCCACGCCTCAAAATCTATGAGTGTACGGTGCTCAAACAATGACAAGCAAAAGTTGATATTTCCCTTTAAAGGTTATGCTTCTAAGTTATCAGTATTTCTGATATTGTAACTTTATTTTTTAATTCGGCAGTGCAAAATCCAAATAAAAACTAGATATTTTCATCACATAATTAAAAATTAGGTTTTTTGAGGTTATCTCAAAAACTGATCCAGGAAGGTGCTGTTTTGACTTTAAATTCGAAATCAGCGGCTCAAAATTCATAGGAGGACATGTGTCTCTTAAAAAGTACCGCAATTTTTTTTTGTGAGGCTGTCTTATTTACCGTGAATAGATGGCGGAAATAAAAAATATATATATATAGGTAAAGAAACTGTGCAAAACAAAAACAACTAATGTAGAAAGTGAAAATCAAAGTAATGCACCTGACTTTATGCTACTATCTAACTTCTACCCTTTTTAACCAATAAACTGGTACAAAATACAACATGTAAAAGTGCACGTAAGTTTCAGCAATAGTAGCCACAATACTAATGGTTTTTAAAGTAGCTGGAAGTTAATACACAACGTGATCACTACTAGACATTGTCTCACGTATAAAAAATAATCATCAAGTACATTTTATTAATAAGGACTGCCAGCTAGTCACGTCTGTCGCAAGGCTTTTGAGAGTGATAAGTGCTCTAGAACTTAACTATTTAAATTAAAAAAAAGTAAAATTAGTCTTAATACTAGTGATCCCCGTTCAAAGGACACAATATATTATCAATAGTTATTATTGAAACCTCTACTGATCTATGTACAATAAAAAATCTTTGAAAAGCTTTTAAATCTCTCAAGAAGTTAGTAATGACACGAAACTAAAAACGTTTTGTATTTCACGAAGAAAAGACTTCACAGATAAATTAAAATCCGGACAATAAACCGAGACTGCATTCACAACATTTGACAAGTCACTTATGCGAATTACTGTCTCTTACGGTAAGGTTAATTTTCCTAAAATTCAAGAATGTAATAAAATAATAACAACGCTACATAACAGCTCTATTGGAGGACATAAGAAAATTCACCAAACTTATTAAAAAATAAGAAAACGATTTTATAAGCTTCAAATGAGAAGTGATGATTTCGAGCATATTCGTAAATTCAGCAAATGTCAAGAGAAAAAAATTGAACGAATAAGAATAAGAGAACCCCTGGTACTTACAGACACACATTAAGAAGCCTTGGATAAAACTTTCATTGACACCATTTGTAAATTGAGAATGACACTGAATGAAAGTTGCCACTTGCTAATATAGTGTAATTTGACTTAGTACATTGTATTAGTCCCTATTTTAGATATAGAATGAAGTTCATCAATGCCCTCGTTCAAAATCTATTATTAGTTTAAGGTGCACCTAGATCGATTCTATCAGATGAAATGTTTATACAGCAACAATTTTACGCCCTATTACCTAGTAATTCGAAGAGTAGTTAGACTACCTTTGAAAATACATAAAGATGAAAGATTACGAACTTACCCATTATATTTTAAAGATCTTATTCAGTGACTTCAAGCAATGTAAATTGCCTTAGAAAACCAATAACTGAAAACAAGAATGCGAGCAAAAAGAGAATTTGATACAAAAATAAAGCTTTTGAATGGTAAGCAAGGAAGTTACATGTATTTGAAAAAGAAAGTGCGTACTTATATCTTTTATCACTGTTAAAATAAAATCCTAAAAGTAAAAACAATTTTAGAAGAAAATTATGTATAACTCGAGATAAACGATGGTCAAAGCATGCAAAAACACGTAAATCAATTTGAAGTAGTTCCTTAATAATGTCCGTTTAGTAATAATATTCGACATTTTTTCTAGAAAAGAAACAGTTGTGTTAATGATAATAGAGCCTAAAGATTGTACAGATTTAAACTATGCCAATCATAAAATTATAATCTCAAACCACTGAAATTGAACCGCAGAATATAATACGAACAGCTCAGTATTACAAAAATTTTAAGATCTGACTGAAAGATAGTTATGTGGCTGGCCATTAGTGAATTAATATTAAAACACATGCCCCCTCAAAGAATAAATTAAACCCGTAGACCTTGTATGGTAAAATTTGGTTATCCTAATTCTGCCATTCTATGGGAAAAGACCGTTAAGTGCAGTCTGAGTGAATCGAAGGCCATAGCAAAAAACCTAAATTATAAAAAAATCATGGTTTTTATATTTTTTAATCAAAAAATATTTATTATAAGGTGATTGTAAAGCGATATTATAAGGTAATTAAGCAATGATCAATTTGTTTTTATGGAAAAAAAATTCAATTTTCCGATAAAAACCCCAAAAACTGCTCTTATAGTTCTTATTTTGCAAACCTTACAAGCAAAAAGATAGTAATGGGCATTCATCAGTCTTTTGGCTTGTGTAAGTACTTATATCAAGACATAAACTGCTGTTCCAGAGAAAAAGATTATAAAGTGCAGTCCGTGGTAGAAAAAAAATTTATAAAGACCATTCAATTCTTTAAAAACTAACAAAAAGACGTACTTTTCCGATCGGAAATGTACGCTTGGCTATCAAGCTCGCAAGATTCAGCTAAGGTAGGCTGCCACGGTCGGACCAACATTAAATTTTTGGAATAAGAAACGCGGTGTGAGGTTGGCGCTAGCTAAGGAGCCAAGTTATGTATGTTTTGTCTCACTTTCTCTTATACGTATATACATAAATACACTCAAGGCACTTTATATCTGTCGGAATAATGTGTCTACACACGAACAATGATGTCCTGTAACCTATAATATAAGAAAGACTTACTGTCACTTTACAGGTATCATTTTTCATTGTTCTGACAAATATAGTGACTTAAGTGTACAATCGTGATCTTACGAAATAGACGTGTGCATGTATTGGAGCAGTTTGAGTTTGGAGTAGCGTATTTTTTAAAACGATATAACCTAATTATGGAAAGTTGTTAAACTTGTAAAAATGGTTTTGTCTGTTTTTAGAACTGTCTTTCTACGTTCCAAGGAGTGGGACGGGAGAAAAGCGGCTAAAGATAGTAACGAACATTTTACTGTACCTGAAATAATTAATATTATTTGTTAATAACAGTAATGACTCACCTTATTTTATTGCAAACAAAAGCTTTGGTTAAAAAAAAGATCAGTCGGTATTTTATGCATAAAATGCATAAAATACTAATAGTTAATGTGTAATAATATATAATATATATATAATAGAAACATGCAAGGATGATGTACTTGTCAGTTCGGCTCATAGTTTAAAACAAAACGAGATCAATTTTTTTTCTTTAATTGCTTGTTTTTCCTTATCTCTTAGTACCTTTGTGCGGTGCAACCTTAGTGCTGATATTTTTTTAAAATTCATCTTAATTCCTTTTGCAAGAATATATAAGTCCCTTAATTGTCCTCTTTACCGTTAGTTGATTTCTTACACTGTCTGACACTTTTTGTCTGAGTTCTATTATTCGTTTAAGTCGTCTGATTTCAAATATTTTCTTATTTTATCGTTGGCTTGATCTACTGTAACTTTTTTCGCTACCACTCTTCCAGTCTTACTGCCCATCTACTTCTATTGCACTTCTAGAATTCTACATTTACATACACGTTTCTACATAGGTCCTTTCTTATCTTGTCACTATTGGAATTTATCGTAAAGAAAGATATGTACAAGCAATTCACTCACTTCTTGCAGTAATCGATGTATATAATATGTGTGTTAATATGAAATACAAAACAGTATTACAATAGAATATAGAAGGTAAATAATTATACAAAAGCATGACTAAACATTCTTACTTCCATCATTCATGTTTTTACTAATTCTCGTGATACGTCTCAACATTACATTCTTCATTGTTAGTAGTGTCAAAATTTGGAGTCAGTTATTCTGTGGAGACAAGGCAAAAATAAAATACAAAAGATAAAGAAATTATGAAGCACCATGGAAGTTAAAAAAAATATAACCAAAAATAAAGATTCTTGATTAACATCAGACAAATACATGTTTGTTGTTACAACTCACAAGACTAAAGCTTAAACTTAATTTTGATAACATTTAATGTAATATTTGGAGAAACGTATTAATGCAGAGTAATAAAATCGTTAGGAAAAAAAAGATTTAAGAAAATCGGCATAATATATGAAGAAAAAAGTCAATTGTACGAGTGTGACTCTAACGTTGTTTTTTTACAACCTCGAAAAAAAAGAATTAGTATAATCAATAGCACTACTCGGTGAGAAACATTAAAAAGTAAGACTTGTGTGTTGTAAAATCATAACTAGATTCTCAAGTTATTAGTATTAGTAAATGTGATAATTATTTCTAACAAAACGTTTAGAAAACCGTAGTATATATTAATACAAGTATTCATGGCAATAGTATTAAATGACATTATGCGACAACAAACCAGTAGAAATATGTCTAAAATTGAAGAGAGAAAGATGACGTGGATAAAAATCTGTGGCCTAACTTGAGTAAGCTAGTGGACAGGCTTGGGTGCCCAAATATAAAGTTATACTTCCATGTCATTCGATGGCAGACAATACATAAAAATAAATATATCTTCTATGAAACGATATTGTGTTCGATGGTTGTAAAATTGTAGTTAAAATGAGTATATGACGCTCACTAGGTGTGATGATAATGAATATTTTTACACTTAATTAATAAACAATTACAAAAAATACATGTATAACTAAACTAAGGTAAGTAGAGTACAGAGTATAGCCATGACCCAACGTGGCCAGCATGAGAATACCCACTTTCATTAAATTTTACGATTATTATAAAACAACTACGTAATCTGATAATATCTCTAGCATTGGGCTCATTTCTACGTGAATCCGCTCCTCTTCTCGTAGAGGCACGCTATTCGATAAAAGTCACGCACTCACGAAAAATGTGTGACGGGTTCGATGGCTGGCCGCAGCATGAGGCCCCGTTCAATGCCAAAAAGTCGTCTTGCATCGTAGCATTGGCGTTAGCAATCTCTCCACTTATCTCTGGTTTGTAATATTACTGAAGTAAGAAACGTTAGCCTTTGATTCCAATCGAGAATAATTAACATCTGTGAGTACTGCTTTATCTTTAATAGAATAGTATAACATGCCAGTGAATAAAGCTTAAAAATTACTTTTCAATGCGCCGTACGTGGGGACTCGATTATGAGCCATCTGTTTTGGCTCTAAAGACATCGATTTACACACGCTACTCACAGCTCGTGCTACGCGTACGAGTGCGTGTGTACTTCAATGTCTTTGCAAAGCCGCATTAGATGGCTCATAATCTTTTTCCCTGCGCACGCTGTGTCAAAAAGATGTACACCACACGTCCGAGAGGTTATGTGACTGACACACGCGTGACTTCACACACCAGCTGGCGCTCGTATGCAAATTGAAACGCGTGCGTCCATCATCTTCCCCGTTCACTAGTATCGCATGCTACTATTTGACATGAATGAAAAAAATTTTTAAAGAACAAGATGTAATGGAGATGTAATACTGTATCAGTAAAATCTTTTATGAATAAACTAATAAAAAAAAGATAAAAACTTTAAAAAATTTCAGAAATTATTAAATAAGCAACTAAGGTAAAGTACCCAGTAATTCAATAGAAATAAAAAAAGCACCAGTAGTTGGACAGTCCAACATAATTAACATTTTCGAATAGAAGACGTTTTCGAATAGGAAAAAAAATTTATTTATAATCCATCAATACATAATAATGTCTGATGAAAAAACTTATATTTAAAACTTTTTTTCGTTTTCATATAAAAAAATTATGTTTTAAATGTGAAGCATGTAAGATTGATGTCCAAAAATAGATCCCTTTAATAACATAGGAGTGTT
>NW_019384279.1:2324447-2348543 GCF_000648655.2 Copidosoma floridanum | reverse complement strand
CTTTGTACGGCATTAAGACCTTCTCTCGAAGTCACGAATCTGAAGTCATTCGTCCACTTTGTAGCACAGAATACGCATATATAGAAGTATAACTTCAAACATAGTCATATGTTGTAGTCTTAATTTTTTAACTAGTGACTAACATTGAGCGTATATGTGCATTTATCATTTAAACTGTTTAAAATATTATATATTACTATTTTAATATGCTTAACAGAAAAACACTTAACATTTCAACCGTTCATCTCTGAAAAAATAAAAACTAGCAGAGAATTTACTTTGATAAATACTTAACAATAAATAAAGATGTCTACTTGGTCCTGCTCCAGTAGATTATTTTAGATGCTATATTTTTAAAGTAACATATTTAGTGAGTTTACTTTTAATTTTTAATTTATACACAGATCTAAATAAATCATAAGTTTAAAGACACAGTAAACAAAACCAAAAATTTTTTAATCATTTATCATGCAATATGACAGTGCACCAGATAATTTTGTTTTCTCGTTTAGAACCCAAAAGTGTGTTTATATCTTTTCTACATTTTTACTAGAAGCTCCAATTAGAATAAAAAATAGTTATGAACTTATTTTACAGGATAATTTAAATTTCTGTTCTTGTCATGACATTAAAAACTGTACTTACTTTTTCACTGTATAAGCAGAACTAATAATGACTTAGCATCTTAAATAAAGGTACCATAAAATAATGTGAAAAAATTATGAAATTTACTTATTTTTAAGACGTTTAATGGACGTACTAAAATTTCCCACAGTACATGTACGTTTTTTGTGTTTAACTTTATCTTCTGCACAAAAATAAAAGTACTTTGGTAGTCTATTAACTCGTAATTTATAAAAACAATAATTAATAAGTTATGTCTTTGTTTAATTAATTAACATAATACTAAAAAAAGTGAGCATTCAAGGACTAGCACTACTATATCGCGAGATCTATGCACATCAAGAACATTCTCCGTTGAGAGCTACAACATTATTATACACTTACTTGCATACACACAACGGCCAACATTGTCTTTACATTGGCCAATGTTCTCAATATTTTACGACTTTTCATAACGACTTACAATAGGAATTTATAAATATCTTTGCAATTGTTCTAAGAATTTACGATTGTAAAATTTTTTTACATAACTATTTGTGATTTTTTGTATTTTTCTTGGTCATACAACCTGTAAGAAAAATTGAGTTCTCCGTCTTCATCCTCTTCCTTATTATTATTAACTGCTGGTTTGTAACTGACATAAAAAAAAAATTTTCTTAGCATTCCTTTTTTAATTTTTACAAGCAATTATTTTCCTACAATAAAATAATTTTCCAAACTTCTTTGTATTTACTGTCTCTTCTATTTTTCGAATTACTACGTCAACAGACTTTTTTCAGTACCCTCTTTATTTTCTACTTTTATTTAATAAATTATCAGCTTTTTAAATAAAATTATATGAAAGAGAGTAAGGTGAATTGGCATAAAAAAACATTATTTGTGTAGATTAAGTTTACAATGCATACCAACCTGATCGATTAGAAAAATTATTATGAATTAAAAATAGTTTGTCTATACATCCTACGACAACTTCTTTAATCTTTTTTAAAAGGCATGTGTCTTTTATATCTAAGACTAAACATGTAGCATCAAATTTCCAGCAGAGTATAACAAGGATATCTTTTTAAAAGGTTTTTAAAAGATTTTGAAATGCCACTTGCAGTTTTAATATTGAAAAAGGGGCATACACTAAATGCACAGTAGGCTATTGCACTGGTATTGATACTCAGAACTTCTGATTCTTTCAATAAAATTTTAAAATGTTGAAGTAAGGATATGTTGATACTATTATATACATACATAGTATGTACACGCAACTTATTAACTTATCTTCTGTTTTTTAAATTATCACTTCTTGCTTAAAATCGTATTCGTTGTTTTAGTTTACTTAATATTTTCTGGCATTTCCTTCTGTTTTAAAAAATATGTTTGTTTAGTTCATAGAATTAATTCACAGAAATAAATGTACTACTTAAGTGTAACTTACTCTTGCCTGCTGTACATGCTTCAGGCCACAATTCTTTTAAGCAACCAAGGAAGCAAACCTGAGGCCGGCAGATTTAATGTAAAATACTATAAACGCTTGACATACTATAAACGCTTGTAAAATACTATAAAGTCTTGCTACACATTGTGTTATTTAAGCTTTCAATTAACTGACGACTTGCTGAGGACATAAATTACTGAACGTCATCTAGCACATTTTTGAAATTTATATTTGAGGGTTCAAAATCAACATGATGTTTTCGTCAAGATGGCTTTGTTTGTTTTTTAAGTTGTTGTGAGTACCATGTAAGTAATAAGGAATTTTAATTATTGTATGGTTATGCCTATCGCTTTTCTTTTACAGCCTAAAAAAGTAAGATTTCTTTAAACATGTTTTCTGTAATGTAGTATCGATCCATAGCTAGGACATACACATATTGTTATTGTCTCCTACTAAACCACTAATTTTATGTTCGCATATTTTAAAAAGTTTCAGATGGTTTAATTTTCTTTAAACTTCTACACAAATTAACTGTGCGATTCTGATCACTCCATGCACCAGTTTTCTCACAAACCTGGTAAATTCTAGATTTCATTATTTATGTGTGATGGATCTAAGACACTTCTGCTTGACATATTGAATTTATTATTATAATATTATTCGTATAATATCCGTTAGGGCTGTCATAGCAGTAAACATAACTACGAGAACTAAATGCTATTTTCTACAAGGCAAAAATTGTTTTCCTACTGTTGTAATAAATAATAAGAGTTTTTTTTTTCTAAGAAACTCCAAATATGACAAGCCAAACTCCTAAAATTAATTGTTAAAAAATTATATGAACCCAACTATTCACGCATCTACGTCAAATGTGAAAAAAGCTTTTTACCTGAGACAGTGTTTGTACCTGCAGAACTATGGATTTAAGTAGTTATTAAACTTTTCCAAACAGGCGCTTTGTACGGCATTAAGACCTCAACAATTTAAATGCATGATGCAAAGAATAAAAACTTTACCTTACATAGTTTCTTTGTCTCTGTCTTGTAGAAGTTATTGCATAAGAAATAATACATGTTTCTTACTGCAAATGCCAAATTTTGTTATTTAATCACCTTTCATAGATTATACATGTCATTTTACTTTATATTTGTTATCTTATACTTTGCCAGTATCCACTGTTGAACTTTTTATATTAACCTTACTAATCTCAAAAGACTCTAACATCCAGTTGCAACGTTTTTCTTACGTAAGCAACATACTAATAGTCAGTGGATGTATACTGACTCTGGTTAAAACAACCTGATGGAAATGGTGTACGTTTAGACTTACGGCTAATGTCAAGTTGCGTCCCATCTAGATTAAAAGAGTCAAGTTGCGTCTCAACAATATTATCTCATTGTCACGTTGCGTCTCTGTTGATTTTACCGTTCCACAGAAAAAAAAACCGTTATCTGCATTATTGACGCACAGTATCACCATATCAAGCGAATACAATATGTTATAGCGAAGTATAATAGTTACATTTTTAATAATATATTTGCTGGTTAATCGTAATTAAAAAGCATGGGTGGACTCGGAATTTAATATGCAAATACAAATGAACCTTATTTTTTTACATTTTTCTTCGAATGTTTGACTCATAAATTTTTAATTCTTATAACTTGACAATTTTGGAAAAAGTCAATAAATTAACTTAGTAGCAAGTGATTCACCAGAGTAAAAACAAAAGTGAAAGAAATTAAAAATTTCATCAGTGACATGTGAGGCTGTTTTCTGTAATCACTGCTATTAGGATACTTAAGCAGCATATTCAACTTATCATGATGTTGATAAGCAGACTTCGTCAAAGTGTGTGTGTATTTTTCTGGTGCTCATTTAATCATGAAGTTTCCAGCTCTCGTAAGCAAGGCGTAAGTAGCATGTGCATGAAATGAAAATTTTTTAATTCTGTCATACAGAATTTCTGACTTGAAAACTATATCTTTAAACATCTAAAAAACAAAAGTCGTATCATTGTTCAATACATGTAACTTAAGATCAGCTATTCTTGTAAACGGACAAAACGCTTTGATTAGAATATGTTAATTTTTTTCCCATTTGGAATTACCAGAGTAGCTAACGCTATGATCTTGCTCATTGGTACCTAAGATTAGGCTCGATCCACCCAGTGCATTGTTACATGGTTCTTCAAGCGAGCATTGCTCATCTGAGAGTTAAGAAAGCTACAGCTGGCCAGAGCAACCATGTCAAAATTTTTTTCATCCCCGGTGCCCGGAATCTATACCAAATAAGCTGCTGCTGTCTTTCACCGTTCTTCCAGCGAGCATTGGTCATCTAAAAGACACGATACTAGCTACAACTGACCAGAGCAGCCAATGTCGGGATTTCTTTCATAGTCAGTGACCAGGATCTGGACCGATGCACATAGTAATGGCTTCTACGGTTCATCAAGTGAGCTTTGTTTATCTGAGAGACATGATACTAATGTTAGGTCTAAGCTTCTATAAGTGAAGGCCGGAACTTGTAAATTCATTCTACGAACAAATCATTCTAATTTTTGTTCGTCTGGAACCAGCCATTGGCCCAAAAGCTTTATTTACTTTTACTTACAATATACTTTTCTTTTTTAATCGTTGACTCAGCGTTGTGATGCTGGATTTTGCTAAGTGATATGTATAAAGTGGTGTAAGTGTGTCGTACGTAAGCTGGCGTTGACCTACTGCTTAAATTTATATTTTATGTAATGCAGGAGTAGCGTAACTTATTCGTCTTTTTATCTCACGTCCTCGTAAAGGTCTCTGTCATACGTTGCCTATTTAATTTTTCCTTGAAATACAATGTATTAATCAAGGGAAAATTATATGCCAATCAATTGAAATATCGAATCTTGAAGTGTTTCATATAATTTAATAATTGGAATATATTTGAATTAAGAAAGTAAGTTTAATCAACAACCAAGTTATGTCTTATCTGATAATTTAATAAATTTGGAAAAGCTGGAAAAAGGTTAATTTTACAAATAATATAAATTATAAAATTAAGACTCGCATTTTCAATGATTATACACTTTAAAGCTTTCTTAACTTAAATTCTTCTATAATCGTTGGTTAGACGCTGCTTGCATGCACGTAGTCACAAGATCTTTCAAGGTTAATCACAATGATGACCCTAATCCTACACAAGAGTACTCGTGGTGATGACAATAATTAGGCTGCTGCTTGTAACGTCGAAACCTAAGTCAACGGTCCTTTTTTTCTTGTTCCTCCTTGACTCACTTTTGAGGCGAGTCTACAGTGGGCTGGTTTGCTCAAGCTTTTCTCACACAGCTTAGTCACCAAACTAAGTCTTACATTTGCTTGAAATGCACGCTTCTGACACGTAGCTTAATCACCGAACTAAGTCTTACATCCGCTGAAAAGACGCAACAGAACTTACTTTCCAACCTCTATAGTGACTTTGGAGCACTTGATGAAAGAGAAAAGGCAAAAATTGTTACGTGAAAGGAAATTGTGTATGATATTTCTTGTGGACATACGCAGTAAAGACTATTGATACTGTTGATCATTCACAGTCTTGGATGTATAATTGCAAACTGATGTTGTAAAATGAGTGCTTTATAAGATTGTTGGAGGTTGCACGCGTAGTTTAAGTTTTGTGGCGGTAGCTTGTTTCAAAAGAAGTAAGTTCTATGTCTCGCGATTGTAGAAGCAAGTGTACCGCTCGATGGATCGAGATCGTTGAGCTTTCGCTTTTTATAATTTAAAAACAAAACTCTGTGTTTCGAAGTATAAAATATTAAGTAAATAAAATGGAATGTCACATGTCCCTTCTTAGCTGACTGCTGCCTTTGGCAATCATAAGAGCGAAAGCAGCTGAACCCATATCAAGTACTTGAAATACAACATATTTATATTGTATATATATTCCTAGTGATGTATAGTATTAAGCTAAAAGAATAAGACATAAAAATTATAGTTACATATGAATCAATACAATTTGAATTATGAATTATTATTTTTTGAGGTGTTGCTGTTGCAAGTCTTTTGTGTTAAATTAATTGTTGCTGATGTTGTGCTACAGTAACGATTGTAGAATGTGCCACAATTTGTAAATGGCAGCTTGATGGTCACGATTTTTACTGAGTTTGGTAGAAATGAAGTTCACGCTTTACTGTATCATGATTTATGATGTAAAGTTAATGGTCAGTTTTTTTCTTCTTCTTTTTGCTTAAGACATTACATGGTATAGCGGTTTGCCTATACTGCAACTGGAGTATATGATAAGATTGACGTATATCTGTTATCTGGAGCAAATTGCGACGAATTGGTTGCTGGGCATGTTGATTAAAGTAATTAAAAAGTTTTAGGTTACTTTACTCCTTGATTGTAGTTTTAATTGGTAGTATTATGCAGTAGATGTGGATGATTTGCGTTTCACAAAGTATCGTCATGGCATTGATATTTTATGCGATATGTTTGCGGGATCCGTTATACTTCATTGAAATGAAGGGAGAGAAGGTACTGAGAGTTGCTGTCACTCTTTTATTATATCGTTGCTGATCCCACGTATAATTGAGTTATAACAGTATGAGGTTTATTATCTTTGATGTCTAACATGTTTGAAAAGCTTTTTTGCGAACCATTAGACATTATATTGACTGTAGGTTTTCGTCAAAACTTCACACTGCACTAGTATTAAACTGAACGTTGTTGAAAGTCAGTGGTTAGAAATACATCTTCAAAACGTGAAATCTTTCGTTGATGGTTTCGCACGTACGTATAATTTATTTTATATTTATAAGTGGTACATTGTACATTAAATTTTAACAAGTAGTATACGTAAACTTGTGAAAAAAAGTTTTGTGAAATTGTATTTGATTACAAAAACTCTTTTTCTTTCTGTTTTTTTGAATAGGGATTAAAAATTTTGATATCATTGATAATTAACTTTGGACATTTCTAAGATTTTACTATTGTGGAAAGAATTTCAGTTTTGGAAACCGATTAATTGAAATTTATTCATGTATATTTTTACTACTGAAATTATTCCTATGCAAAATTGATATTATTTTATCTTATTATTGATTGAATTTCTAATTGGTCATGTATTATGAACTTATGAACAAACATACATTTGTAACGGAGATCACATTGTTGTAATAATTGCTTGTTAATTGTTTTGGCAAGACTTGGCGGTTGATTGAATAAAATTATATGAAAATAATTCTATGTTATATTGTGAATTGCAGAAGTAAAAAGGAAGAATTTTTTCTCTTTTTTTATGCCTCATGCGTACTCGAATTGAGGTAAATCTAGTTAAGGAAGTCTTATTCGTAACAGCACTTTACTTTATCTAAATGTATGATAATTACTTTTCCATTCTCTGCTTTAGGTGATAAGTTGTTATTATATTTATTTACATTAGTGATTTCGAAAAATCCGTGGCAATGTTTACCTAATTTTCCTCTCTGAGGTTCTTTTATTGGGTAAACTTTCATACCAACTTCTAAATTCTGAGATCTAGCATGTTTATCATAATTTTGTTTACTATTATGTTTACATTTGATGAGCTCATTCTGAGCTTTTTCATGCATATCTCTCAAACGACTAATCAAATCATTTAGATAATTATTATAAGACTGTATTTGAGTTTCGGTTGGATATGGATTTGGTTAGCGTGCTTTTCTGTCGTATACTAATTCATACAGCATAAACCTGTTAGCTGTAAGCAGTGATGCATTATATCTATGTGTAGCAAAATGTAAAATTTCGTCCCAGTCCTATTTAGTTGTAGCTTTTGTTCTTAAGAAGCTTGCAAGCATGGTATGGCTACGTTCCAAATAAACCGTTGGATTGGGGATGGTAAGATGTGTGGTTTTAAGGTTGAAATCGAAAATTAGGGCTAAATTTGTAGGTATATTATTTCGAAAACTTTTTCCATTATAGCTGAGTACTATTTTGGGCACTCCATACAACGCCATAAAGTGTCTTGCCAGAGCATCTGAAACTGTAGTAGCTCGGATGTCAGGTATAGCTACTACTACACAGTATTTTGAAAATAAACATTGTATGGTTAATATATGTATATTTTCAGAAGTTGTTATTGTTAACGGTCCTACAGTATCAATGGTTATTTTTGAGAAAACTTCAGCTGGAGTAGCAGTTATTATCATAGGTTCTTTTGTTTTATAACTGTTAGTTTTTGTTCTTGGCGAGTTTTGCATTTTCGTACTAAATTTTCAATATCTTTTTTCATTCCATCCCAGTAATACAATTCTCGTATTCTTTTATTAATGCCTTTATGCCCACCAAAAAGACTGATGTGGCATTCAATTAATTATTGCTGTCTCATTTCGTTTGATAAATAAGCACATTCGCCGAAACATCCAGTTATTTTAATGCTCACACGACTGAGTTCTTCATGAATTGCTTTGGGCAATGTTTCTCTGGGAAAATTGTTGATAATTCCACCCCTTCTAGATACTCTTAATGTTTCTATATTTTTCTTTTATATTGCTTTTGCTAACCCCGCTAAACATGAGTGAAGATCTGAAAGTAATATTTCATCTTTTTGTCTTTCTTTAACAACCAAGCAGAATACTAATTTATTTTCATAAGTGTTTGTTATTACGTATTGAGGTTACGTCTTATTCAATTCGTTTTTTAAAATATAATTTGAATCTAATAATAATTTAATATTAGTAGAACTAAATGTCAAGTTGGCCAAAATAAAGGTTGCACTGTTGCCTTNAATGGTATTGGGTAGTTATATGGAGTAATTTTATAATCCAATTCAGATCATACAAAAAGAAAATTAAATTCAGAATGGAAAATTCGTTCAAAATGGGAAGATCGCAATCTTCGCTATATAATGGCACGAGCTAAGTGTAAAAAAACATAATACTTTATGTTGTTCTTCATCGTATTAATTATTTTTCTTCAGATTGACAGAAAGTTATGCTGCCAAGGATGCCTAGGTAAAAAATTGATTGAACGAAGAGGTTGCTTGCTTTTGACCAGAACTTCATGCCATGAATTAAACACATTTCGTATTGAGGTTACGTCTTATTCAATTCGTTTTTTAAAATATAATTTGAATCTAATAATAATTTAATATTAGTAGAACTAAATGTCAAGTTGGCCAAAATAAAGGTTGCACTGTTGCCTTTGTATATGTTAAACATTCTCGTGTGCTTAATATTTTGAGATAATCCATGCCTCTTATTAAAAGTATAATTATATGGCCTTCTTTACGAGTGACTTGATCATCACTTTCAACATTTCATTGCTCTCCTAATGTTTGGAATGTGGCTTTAGGATAAGTAGACGGTATTAAGTTACTTTGCTTCGGGGCCTCACACAGAGCTAATTTTAATTTTTTGAAGCTCTCTTTCTGTGTCTTAGTCCAATCGAATTTCTGACTTTTTCGTCATAATAGGGTAAAAAATTCTGCAATTTCAGCATAATCTTTCATGATTCGTCTATAATATCCTGTGAGTCCTAAAAATTCTCGAATTTTTGAATAATTTGTTGGTATTGGAAAATTTTTAACTGCTTCAAAATTCTTGGGATTGGATTTTATTCAGTAACCGTATATATTGTGTCCTTAATATATCACTTCAGGAGTTACAAATTTGCATCCATCTAGCTGTAATTTTGAACTAGCATCTGACAGTCTATCAAATAATTTTCTAACTTTTATTTCACGTTCTTTTAAAGTTTTAAGATATATTATATCATTTAAAACTATAAACAGTTATTTTCCTTGCTATCCCAAGAATACAAAATCCATAAGTCTTTAGAATGTAGATGGTGCATTACATAATCCAAATGGCAAATCTGTATACTCGTAATGTTTGTACGGAGTACTGAAAGCTGTTTTATGGCAACTCTCTGGCGATACTTGAATTTGATGAAATCCGTTAGCTAGATTGAATATTGAAAAAAATTTGACCCACCAATTTACTCTAATATCTCTGTTATATTAGGCAATGGGCAAGCATCAGGGATAGTTTTAGCGTTTAATTTTCTGTAATCTATAACAAGACGGTGCCTTTTATATCTGTTGGGATCTTGCTTTTTAGGAACAGTCCACAGAAGACTATTGTATGGGCTAGAAGAGTAGCTAATGATTCCTTCTTGTAATTATTTCTAGATCTGATCTCTCACTTTCTTGTGTAGAGCAGGAGGATATCAGTATTGTTTAGTAAAAACAGGTTTATTCTCAGTTGTTGGTATATTATGTTTTACAGATGATGTACATGAAGCAGCTTCACTTTTGATATAAAATATATGTGAATACTCTTTGAAAATTTGGGAAATTGTTGATAACTTGTCTTATCATGATGATGCTGGCAAAGGTTTTTTGTTATATATTTAATTCTTTCGTCTGTTGTTATGTTGGGAACAACATCACTAAAATCTAAGTCAAGAAAATTTTCTCCATCATCTAAATCAAAAGGTATGAGTTTTTGCGGAGGGATCTCGATTTATACTGGCTCTTCTCTAGTGTTTACAGCCATAGTAAAACAGTGGCCCTTATCGTATGTTACGGCTGCTTCATCTATGAATATACCAGGAGTAGTTTATATCAAGCGCAGGTATGCTTGGCCGTGGCTGTTAGTTTGCGTTACAGAAATTTCTATTCAAACTTTCATTCTGGCTGGTATTTTTTTTTCACGATTTTGACCAAAGGTTACTCCTGTAAGTTTAAAATTTTGAGAAGTTGGCAGAGATTCCGAGTTTTCTTCATTCATGCTAATATTATCTATAATTTCGTGAGAATTATTTTCTTTATTTATATATTACTCGTTGTATCAAGCAACCCACGTTCTCCATCGCTTACTGTTGTAATTCTCTCTATAAATGGAATGGAACTTACAGGTCTTCTTCTTAGTATCAAGACTCTTATGTTATAACGAAGCCTGACCCGTCCTTCAGCTTAAAATAAGTTTCCTAATAGTCCTAGTTCACCAAGGGGTGGTTCTTGTGATAAGACGTGAGAAACGTGATTTTTATTAAATATGTTTAATGTTACTATTCCTAATGTTAAGATTTTTTAAGAAGTTAATCCAGTAAGAGCAATTTTTGTATCAGTATTTATAATAACATTTCGTAGTAATGTTATAGCATTGACGACAGCTACTGTATCGATGATGAAAGCGTCTTCACTTTTATTTGGTTGTGAAATTTTAAGTCTTAATGTCGGTGCGTTGCCAATGTTTTCTGCGACATATACTCGGGCGATTGCACAAATTGGTTTATAAGTAGACGCTGATTCATATCTTCGCTCGCCACTGCATCAGGGCAACAAGCACCGTTCCCGTTTGAAAGATGACCCGCTAGCAATATATCTTGCTAGTGTTAGTGAAAATACACCAAAAAAAAAAAAAAAAAAACGTAAAAAAATTGAAACTGCCAAGCAAAGAAAATATTATACATGTTATTTGCAAGGGAAAAAAGGTATAAGAAAAGTCTGCAAAACAATTTTTACGGCAACTTTAGGCTATAAACTAAGAAATGATACTGCTCTGCATTATGCAATAAGGACTGTAAATTTAATAACATTAAAATCACTACCAGAAAAACAAGGAAAAAAGTTTTACCGAAAAGTGGAGGTGTCTCAGAGAAAATTAAAAATTATATCAAAAAATATAATTCTTGCGTATCATACAACCGGCCGGCATATGCTTTAAATCAGAGATATTTTCCAAGCAAAATTATAAGAAAGAAAATTCATGCTAATTTCAAAAAGGAATCTCGTGACAAAAAAATTTTATATGAATGGTATTGGGTAGTTATATGGAGTAATTTTATAATCCAATTCAGATCATACAAAAAGAAAATTAAATTCAGAATGGAAAATTCGTTCAAAATGGGAAGATCGCAATCTTCGCTATATAATGGCACGAGCTAAGTGTAAAAAAACATAATACTTTATGTTGTTCTTCATCGTATTAATTATTTTTCTTCAGATTGACAGAAAGTTATGCTGCCAAGGATGCCTAGGTAAAAAATTGATTGAACGAAGAGGTTGCTTGCTTTTGACCAGAACTTCATGCCATGAATTAAACACATTTGGTATGTGACAAACAAAACTTTTTCAATTTAAAACAGAATTTTACAACAAAACTCGACATGCTATATTGCATTTTATTTTTAATTTCTATATTTTAATGAAGAGAAGTTTTCCGCATTAATAAACTGATTTTTTTGGAAAAAACGATGAATGATGTTTTCATAACTAATAATAACTTTTTTGTTGTTTCCAATTTATTAACCGTTTAACTGTAACATCTGGAGTTCATACGTATTATACTGTAACTAAAAGCTATCTGTCCATCAAGACGTATTGTTAATATAAAGCAAGCTCATATGACGAGAGGAGCTCATACGTCATTTGTATGCGTGTGTGTAATAGCCTTAAGGTGACTGTTCAATAATATGCTGACATACGGTACAGCCAACCTCTTTGTGAGAATGCACGTATAAATTGAAGTCGTATTATATGTATGAATAAATAAATCGTATTGTATGTATTAATTATTAATTTACTTGCGCAGTGATTGACCACTTCTAATAACACTGATTTTAAAATTAGTAATTAACACATTATTTTATTATATTCAAAATTAATTGTAAAATCCTCTCAAGGATTAATTTCAAAATTTATAAGCTTACTGTCATACTTGAACTTGAATTTGGCGTTCTTACATTGCTGATGCGAGCTTTCATCATCACTGACCCAAAAAGCTCAATTGCACTTGTGAGAAAAATTCGATTGGTACTGTTGTATTGTTATTTCCTAATATATGAAATCATAACATGTAACATCATCGTGCAAGCCTACTGTTTTGCTGTCAACGCAATCTGCAAGAACATCGCTCATTGGTTGACCTAATTCAACCGAAGGCCTCTTTTATTCGCTCTGACGCTATAAAAACTCACCATCAAGATGAAAAACCGCTCTCTTTACGTCTGTCACCTGTCCTCTGAAGTTTGAGTCAACTCTTGACTCTCGCGACTCGTGAGTACCTTATACACGTACGGCACAACGTGTTGGCTGATGCAACTCGAGTGCGTATCGAGAACATCAATAGTATCGGACTACGCTAAGGAGCGAGGTACAGCAAAGGAGGCCTCATCACTATTACTACCATCCAAATTTCCAAGAATTTCCATATTTTGAACCACCACTGTTTTATCCGCCTTACTACCCACAAATGTATTATTCCTATCCTCATACTCAAGGCTAAACTTACCATAAACAAACTCCATTGCAATACTACAACCAAAAACAATGTCAAATTTATAATCAAAAACGATACCGAGACTCTCGCCCTAACCCTCCAAAAAAGGACTAGGAGACTCGCCGGTTAGACGCGACTACGAGTTCCAATCCGATTATGCGTCCGAAATCAATAATGGCACTGAAATCTACAGAGCCTTCTGAGCAAGATCAATAGGAAATTTGCCAGCAGTTAAGCTACGTTGCGAAATATTTCGGAAAGATTCGGAAATTGTTATATTAGATTCAGGCGCAAAAGTAAATGTCATCAGTTATAACGCATTAAAGAACGGCACAGAAATGATTTGTGATAATACAATTAAATTAAAAGGAATAGCTCTACAGCGAATATACACTCTATTAAATTATAACTTTATTAAATTCATTAAAGAACAAGAAAAACCCTTAAGATTAAAAACCAAAAAAAATTTCGAATCAACTTTTGAAAAAGTTATTGTTCCATTTCACGATGAAGATAAAGTACCTACACCCCCATGCGATACTATTTATTATCATTCCCAAGGATTTAAAGTAAATAAAAACAGAAGTTATAATTCACCAGCCAGAACAAGAGCAGCTATTAATTACTTACCAGAAACAAGATCACCGGCCATACTTATCTTCGTAGAATAACTACCATTCCCGGAGTGTAGGTAGGCATGGCGCTTGTAGATTGCAAAGAAGGTCACGGTTATACAATATCTATAAACACAAGAAATAAGTCAACAAAAATATAAATACCCGCATAAGAACTTGAGCCTTTTGATGTCATGGAATCTGAAGACTTTTCCAACACTGACTTCGAAGAAATCGATTTGAACGATGTAAAAGATCGCATTGAATTTATAATGGATAAGCTAAAAAGACCTCATCGCTTAAAAGTTAGTCTATCAGAAATAAGAAAAATTGTAGAAAATTACGCTCACTTATTTTACATTCCAGGTAACCCAGCTGCTTGTACTTCTATTATAACACATAAAATAGCTATGACAGACGACCGCCCTGTATATATCAAACAATACCGCTACCCCTTATCATTACACTAAGAAATTGAAACTCAAATAGAAAAATTATTAGCAGACGGTACAATCATAAAATCAAGCAGCCCTTACAGTAGTCCTCTCTGGATAGTACCCAAGAAATGAGGACCTGATGGAACAAAAAGATACAGATTAGTAATAGATTACCGTAAACTAAACGACAAAACCATCCCTGATGCTTATCCACTACCAAACTTTACCGAAATATTAGAGCAAATTAAAGGCTCAAATTATTTCTTCGCTTTTGATCTAGCCAGTGGATTCTATTGCAACGGTCTGATGGATATATATATATATATATAAAAGGAATCTCGTGACAAAAAAATTTTATATGAATGGTATTGGGTAGTTATATGGAGTAATTTTATAATCCAATTCAGATCATACAAAAAGAAAATTAAATTCAGAATGGAAAATTCGTTCAAAATGGGAAGATCGCAATCTTCGCTATATAATGGCACGAGCTAAGTGTAAAAAAACATAATACTTTATGTTGTTCTTCATCGTATTAATTATTTTTCTTCAGATTGACAGAAAGTTATGCTGCCAAGGATGCCTAGGTAAAAAATTGATTGAACGAAGAGGTTGCTTGCTTTTGACCAGAACTTCATGCCATGAATTAAACACATTTTAAGGTATGTGACAAACAAAACTTTTTCAATTTAAAACAGAATTTTACAACAAAACTCGACATGCTATATTGCATTTTATTTTTAATTTCTATATTTTAATGAAGAGAAGTTTTCCGCATTAATAAACTGATTTTTTTGGAAAAAACGATGNCAGTGGTGTTCGGTAACTACGATCGTCTATTTTGATTCATTATTTAAATACAACTATAAGTTGCTTGATTTTTATTCGCTGAAAAGTTTTTCTTTGTAATTCGCTTTTACTGTTCACATTAGTGATTAATCACATAGATATTGACTAGATTTATGTAAAAATCTTGCTGTTAATTTGATAATGTTTTGCGATAAATAAGAGTTACTGAGGTCATGATTAAGATGAGAATGTCTGATCGTTTCGTTTACGAGACGTTGATTAATTAAGTGAGTTTGGGATGTCTTAAGTTGCGCATATAATTTTCGGTATTATTGTTGATTAAAAGAAATCAAACGCGAAATAAGCGATCAATTAATAAACTTAGATTTGTTCAAATAATTAAAAAATAAGTTAATTAAGTTTCTTAAAGGTATATATACTTTACGACATGAGATTTAATATTTAGTTAATTATCTATTAATTTAATTATTTGCCTAGACGTCTTATGCCACTATATTTACTTATTCAATTATTATTAAGAGTTTAACAAAAGTTTCGATCTTATACATGCTATTGTTATTGTCATTCGTAGTTCTACCTAAATATACGTATTAATTAAGTTATAATTTTTATGAATTGTGTAATTTCCTTAAATTGTTAAGCCTATTGTTTTATTATCCCTCGAACAAAAAATCGATCACATAACAAAATAACGTTTTACTATCAAATAGAAGTTGACCCTCCAGATAGACATAAAACTTCTTTTAGCACACCTAACGGTCATTATGAATATGTAGGAATGCCATTTGGACTATGCAATGCACCTGCAACATTTCAACGACTAATGGACATAGTTTTATCAGGACTACAAGGCATTGAGTTATTTATAATTCTTGATGACAGAATTGTATGTTTGAAAACTTTAAAAGATCATGTGAAAAAAATTACTCATTCATTTGGAAAACTTTTGATATTAAAATTAAAATCACAACTTCACCATTGTGAATTATTAATGCCTGCAGTCACTTATTTAGGATACGAAATAGGAAGCTACGGAGTAAAACCAGATTCAAAAAAATTAGAAGCTGCTGAAAAATTTCCAAAACCAAAATATCAAATGAATGTTAGATAATTTTTAGAATTAGCAAACTATTACCGTCGTTTTGTCAGAAATTTTGCAGAAATTGTGGAGCCTTTAACGTCCTTGCTAAGGGAAGGAAAGAAAGTTAAGTGTACAGATACTCAGCAAACAAGCTTTGAAGAGTTGAAGAGAAAATTATGCAAAGCACCTGTGTTAGCTTGCGTCAGTTTAAATAAGCCATTCATATTAACAACGGACGCATCTAATATGGCTATTGGGGCAGTATTAGGCCAAGAAGAAACAAGAAAAGACCGCCAAGTTGCGTATATGTCCAAAACTCTAAATAAAGCTGAAAGAAATTATTTTACAACAGAAAAAAAGTGCTTAGCAGTAGTTGTAGCAGTCCAATATTTTCGACATTACTTCTACGGCAGAAAATTTACAGTTTATGAAGATGATAAACCACTATCTTGGATTCAGTCTATCAAAGATCCCTTAAGTAGACTAAATAGATGGAGAGCAAGACTTCGAGGTTATAGCTATATTTATAAGTAGACTAAATACAAACGCGGACGCTTTATCGAGAAATCCAATAGAATAGAATAAAGACGTAAGTGATAAATATAATTTTTCGGATGAAGAAATATCATTAAAAGCTTGTTTGCTACCTACAAAACCTAAACAAACTAAAACTTCGATAGCTCGCCAAAAAATGTCAAAAATACATCAATCTCATCCCAATACCATTGAAAGCACACAATCAGCACCTAAAGTAAGAAAAAATAAATCCAGAGATACACTATTAAAAGTACCTTGGGGTATCGAAGGCGGACAAGGTGAATTAAATGAACCTACAATAGCGGAAAGATTAAAAGTAAGACGAAGAACAGAAACACCAAGAGCTCAAATACAAGACTCGTCATCTGAACCCGAAACCACGTCGACTTCACAGTTTAGTAACCCACATCGGACGTGCGAATACCATTAAAAAAACGATCATTTATGCCAAGCTTAATATATTTACTTGCAGAAGAGACCCCTCAGAATATAATGAAAAAATCAAGTGACGAAAATTCGGAAATCAGTGAAATTGAAGAAAGAATAAAAAAAATGTAGGTTTTTTAACAAGACAAACTAATATTCTAATTAAACCCAGTACATTCCAAGCCAATGACGTTAATCAAAAGTCTGTAACATTCTAACAAGATGAAGACTCTACTTTTTCTGATAAAGAAACTTTCAATTTAACTACAATAAAACCAAAATTTCAATCTACTTTTCGACGCTCTGTACAAGATCAGGTAAATTATAAAGATAAAAATAAAAAGCAGTTTTCGGATTCAAAAAATAATACTTACAGTAATAAAGATTGTGACAAAGAAAGATTCATTAAAGAATAGAATCAAAACTCATTATGGTGGGATGGTTACGATAAGAAAAATGAAATACCAAGTAACAGCATTCTTGGAGGAATACAATCTTTACCTACATCCCCTACCAAACGTCATGACGGCAGTTACTTAAATCATGAACAAATAAATTCACTTTCATCGTCACCTCAAAATTCAATCTCTCCTACAATAGTAAATGAATAAATCAATGAAACAATAAACACATTGGTTTCGAACAAAAATCTCATAAGAGCAAAATCTCCAATTGAATCACACAGAAATAGTCGTACCAAAAATAAATTACAAAACTCTAATGATGAACTATACAGAAGAAGTTTATCACCGATAGAACAAAATAGTAATGAAGAAAGAGATGACAACTTTTCTTAATCGGAAAACATAGAAAATAAAACTGATTACGATACCAAGAAAACTTGCAATCAAAATATCTTACTGCAAGCAAGCCACACAGAAGCGTTAGAACCCATACAGCAAAATTGTAACTTGGCTCGTAGCAAGAAAGTAACAAGAAGTCCCGTTGGAAATCCATCTAATATAACTTATGAAACAAATAAATTAACATTTTTAAGAATTCGTGAAAATTTAACTTATACCAAGAATAATTACATCCATTTCATTTCCGAGACTGTAGATTTAAAATCAGTAAACAAAAAACTACTATCAGATAAAAACTTTACTGATGAAATTAAACCTAGCATTTTACATACCTGCTTTAAAAATCTTGCATATGCAATATAAGTAAAGGAAGTTAGCACCGCTTGTATTTCTAGGAAAGGCAAACTCACCGATTATCTCCCTAGAGAAGAAATGCTATCAATTTTATACAAAAAATTACGTCACTTTCCCCTTACAATAAAAATTTGTTTTGGCGCACGTTCTTATCCAACCCTAGAAGATAGAAAGGAAAAATTATTTAAATGTGATACTAGCTTATTAGGAAGCCATAGAGGAATAGTAAAAACTTATAGACAAATGAGAAAAAAATATTATTGGAAAGAAATGCGAAACGACATTGCCAAATACATCCAAAAATGTAAAATTTACCAGGAACAAAAATTAGTCCACACAAAAACCAGATAACCCATCGCAATAGATACAGTAGACCCTTTTTCACAAAGAACATCTGGAAATAAAAATAAGCACATTGTAACAATGCAATACTTACGTACAAAATTTTTTCTTGCAGTTCCTGTTCCTTATATACAAGCAATAACTATTTTAGATGTGTTATCGAGATATTTTATTTAAACTTTCGACATTCCTAGAATTATTTTCAGTGATAGATCAAAAAGATTTATTTATCAAGTATTGACAGAAGTATCAAAAACTTATAAACTTTGTTTAGGTCTCACTAGTGCATATCACCCACAACCAAATGGTTCATTAGAGAGAAGCCACGGCATGTTAAACGATTTCTTGAGAACTAACGTTCAAGACAAAAACGATTGTGATCAAATGGTTTCTTTTGCAATGCATGAGTATAATGCTTCTGTTCATTCAGCAACAGGCTTTACACGTTTCGAACTTGTCTTTGGTAGACAGGCACGTTCTTTAAATCCAATTTCAGACGAATTGAAACTAGAAACATACAGTTCACATGGTAGGGACCTTGCCCGCTGGGTACGTATAATACAAGAAATAGCTCGTGACAGTCTTCAAATATCAAAACAAAATACAAAAACACGTTATGATAATGAGTTAGAGCCACAGAACTTGGAAGTTGAAATGACTGTCTATGTGCTCAAAGAACACTAAAAAAGAAAATTAGATAGATTTTATAATGAAATTTTAAAAATTAAAGAAATACACAGTAATCATAATGTCATATTAGAATCAGGAAATGGAAAAATAATTAACAAACATATCAACAAAGTAAAACGTTGCTACCTATGTAAAAAAAAGTAAGAAAAATAAAAAAAATTTAATCATTTCGTTGTTGCAGATTGATCCGATCAATATGTTGAGTAAAAACATTGCCTTTTTGCTTCTGTTAACACTGAGGCCTCCTATAATGAAAAGAAAGGAAGATATACCTGTAAAACCTCACGACAATAATAATAATCCAGGTTTATATTATGAATACACTAACAAAGTCAGACTAATTCATACCAGATGGCACGTTACTATTACGTTAGATTTCGGTAGCATTCAAGACCAAACTGAAGTTTACCATAAACAGCTAGATTTTGTATTTGAATAGTATACTAAAGTAC
This sequence comes from Copidosoma floridanum, assembly GCF_000648655.2. The sequence continues at coordinate 2,328,699 of NW_019384279.1, read as the reverse complement.
TTGAAAATCAAGAATGCAAAAATCTTATACCCAGTAACACGTTAAATAATATGATTCGTTTAACAAAATCAACATAGGAAGATTTAAAACTATTTTTTGCACCTGAAATACAAATACATAGTAAAGAAAGAAACTCCAACAGTATAGTGAAAGTTATCCCGAGCCACATGATAATTGAACAAGCGCCACTGAATTTGTGGGGTGGATTTCGAAAAAATTGTTTGAAACCATGGATGTGGATGATCAAGATGTATTGAATACGGATATAAATAATCTTTACAACTCTAAACAAACAGTATCATATTTAGAAGCAAAATAAACTCAGATTGTACGCTCAAATCTTCAAAAAATTTTATATAGAATTACAGAAAAATGGAAGACATAATGAAAAAGTTATAAAAAATTTTGAAAGTTTAATGGAAGAAGCAGACTCATTAGATAGAAAAATTGAGTATAAAATAGAAGTATTAGAACAGACTTACTCTTTCATAAAATTCCTATTTTTCGTACTAAGTTCTTACAAAACGCTTATCAGTGCAGTGGAAATCACGTCAGAAGGACACCTACATTTGCTAATGATACGAAACAAACAACTATCAAATATTTGTAATGAAATTAATTCATACAAAAAAGAGCATACGCTACCGTGGGACGATTTAACTGTAACACTTCAACAACGGTATGCACTGTCCACAACAAGCGCAGTAATAACAAAAAGTAGATTAGCAAACTTAGTTTCCCGTTAATAGTTAAAGAACAATTCAGTTATTATGCCATGCACTTGATTCCAGTTACGGTGAATTTACACTCAGATTTAAAACGATATGTCAGCATTAAGCCCCGACATAGTGACCTGATCGTTAGCAATAAGCTTCAAAATTTTCTCCTTACCACCGAAAAAATTTTAAATAATTGCATTAAAGATAAGAATATTTTATATTGCCGACCAGATATGCCTATTTATGGAGATAATATAAATAGTCCTCGCGAATTCCCTTTATTTATAAACTTATCCACAGAAGCATGAAGAACTTGTCAAAAAGCATTATATAAGTCAACTGAAATTTGTTGGATAAAACTAAAAACCACTGAACAATGGTAATATTCTGCACAAAATACTACCATAATACAAGTATTGTGTGAAAATAATCCTTTAATTACACAACCAACTGAAATTAAAATACAAGGTTCGGAAATACTAACGATCAATAGTAACTGTATTGCTCATGCTTCCAGCTATACCCTGTATGGAGTCACAATACAAGAATTAACAGAGACTTACTACTATAGATCGGAGCTTCTCTACAGTTTAGCAAATTTATTAAATCTCACTAATATTAAAATAATCAAAATTGGCAATAATAACTTCATTCTTGATCTGCAAGAGAAAGAAATAATCGATATGAATAAATGGGCAGAATCAAACGAGGCAATAGCGTTAACTAGAATGGAGGAAACCTTAGAAGATATAGCAATAAAAAGACAAGTAAACTATCGAAATACAGCAATAACTTTTCAAAGCCTAATAGTAAATTGAATTGTTACAATAGTCATTGCTTCAATTTCATTAAGACGCATTTTATAATTTAAAAAAAATCCACTAATTTACCACAATTTGTACATAAAGCTTAATCGAGTTGATCAAATGAGCCTTAAATTTGTATAACGCAACATAATACTCCAAAAAGAGTACGAAAAATTGTAAAAAAATCCAGCACCACCAATTTCCGACAGAACAACATATGATTACTTGCCAATATAAGGTCACTATCAATTTATTAAAGATCTGACTAATAAAACGGTATAAAAATATCTCAAAAAATATATATATATACATATACAAATTTATAATAATGAAATATTCTACTAATGTATTTAATAGTTACAATATATAAATATTATACTTAATTTTATGAACTACTTTAAATAAGCTTTCATCTCAAGCCAAGAAAGTCTAAATTAAACCAGCAAAAGGTAGCTTAATTACACTGCTCCTCTTCTCTTCCTTTACCTTCTCTTTGGTAGAGCTAAACCGCAATCCTACAGTATTAGCAAATGTTATCACCACTATATTCACTGTATATCATTGAAAAACATTCTACCTATACCATAAATATAATACTTCAATTATTAAAGTAACAAAACAAAAATATAAGGGAAAACACACAGCATAATTAATACCTAACGAACGTATGTTTATTTAACAACTTACTACCAACACTGCTTTAGAATAAAAGCAAGAGTGTGAAATAATTAGGTAAATTTAAGAATTACAAAAAAATAAAATTCAATTAAAGAAGGAATTAACATCGACAACAATATTGTTATAATTCCTCTCATCAAATTGCGTGAATTATTAATCGATCAGTAGTTGCCAAGGGCAGTAACAATCTAAGAAGGGTGGTGTTACATCCCGACTTGATACAAAATTATATTATAACTAGAATCTAAGTATTCGTCAAGACGTCATGTGGATATAAAGCAAGTTCATATGACGCGAGGAGCTCATACGTCATTTGTATGCGTGTGTGTAATAGCCTTAAAGTGAATGTTCAATAATAAGCTGACATATGGAACAGCCAGCCTCTTTTTATAAATGCACGTATGTATTGAAATCGTATTATATGTATGAATGAATTAATCGTATTGTAGATATGAATGAATAATTTACTTTCGCATTGATTGTCTACTTCTAATAACACTGATTTTAAAATTTGTTATGAACACACTATTTCTCAATATTCAAAATTGATTGTAAAATCCCCAGAAGGATTAATTTCAAAATTTATAAGCTTATTGTCACACTTGAACTTGTATTTGACGTTCTTCTATTGCTGATGCGAGCTTTCATCATCACTGACCCAAAAAACTCAATCGCACTTGTCAGAAAAATGCAATTGGTACTAATGAAGTGTTATTTCCTAATTTATGAAATTATAACATGTAACATCATCGTGCAAGCCTACTGTCTCGCTGTCAATGCAATCTGCAAGAACATCGCCATTGGTTGACCTAATTCAACCAAAGGCCTCTTTTATTCGCTCTGATGCTATAAAAACTCACCATCAAGATGAAAAATTAATTTTTTTGCGTCTGTCACCTGTCTTTTAAGATTTTAGTCAACTCTTGACTCTCTTGACTCGTGAGTACCTTATACACGTAAGGCATAACGTGTTGGCTGAAGCAACTCGAGTGCATATCGAGAACATCAATAGTATCGGACTACGCTAAGAAGCGAGGTACAGCAAAGGAGGCCCGCAAAAAGTGGTTCCGGCGACAGCAGAGAAAGTAGAAATCGAAACATCCTACTGGCCACGAACTCATTTGTATAGTTTAAGGAAATACTGAAGGTTACCGCACGAAGCATTAGAGAACTTCGAAGCAGTAGTAACAACAATTTGTGATAGATGTAAGTTATTTATCAGTAATATAATGAACGTCGAACCTTGTTAAAGTGACCTGAGTAAATTGTATTTAAAAGAACAAATAAATAATAAATTGCTTTAATAGAGAAACATTATAATTAAAATTACCCACATTATTTAAATAAAGATTATTATTAAATTGAAACAAACAAATAAAGCTCACGAGCTGAATCTTAAGAGACCCACGAATGACACTTAAATAAAACGTTTGAGACCATACTTTAAACAAGTCCGGTCACAACAAACGAATAAATATAATATTTATCATGATTATAAATCTTCCATTCTCTTGCTTCCTCGACTTAATAAATCAAGAATCAATAAAAGACGTTTTAATTAGAAAGAATGGCTCAGTAACCCGATCAGAAATATGAGCTTGGTTATAACTTGGGCCTACCGTGCCAGCCAAGGTAACCTACGTTGGCACAAGCTTTGCTTTTGTATAGTATCTTATGTATCGATGAAACTCGGGGCTATGTCGGATCTAGGTTGGGAGCCAACGTATAGAAATTAGTGCAGGAAATGTAACTCTGAAAAGACATAAAAAAGTAAACAATTATGGTACTGCTAAGCTCAAGTAATTTTTCTTTTTTTGACTTAAATAGTGGGCAGATTATAATATTTAATTGTATTAAATATTATAAGTTTATTTAATTATTAATTAATTTTAGCTAAATTAAAATTTTCGTTACTATCTCTAGCCGCTTTTCTTCCGTCTCACTCGTTAGAACGTAGAAAGACAGTTCCAATAACATACAAAACCATTTTTACAAGTTTAACTACTTTTTATAATTGGGTTATGTCATTTTATAAAATACGCTACTCCA
>NW_019384279.1:2209504-2324150 GCF_000648655.2 Copidosoma floridanum | reverse complement strand
CTAATATTTGTGTGCTGTATGTCAAAAATCGTCATAAAATAAAGAAATATAATTTCTCAGGGGGGGTTGTGAGACCCATAGAAAAAACGAAGCTCCAACAGAATAAGAACTACATTTACGTAGTTTAGTAAAAAAAAAAAAAAAAAAATTAGTTCAGTACTCACCATGGTTGAACTTCGTGAGTACTGTATTTATGCACGACGTTCTTACAAAGTTTAACCATCGTGAGCTATTATTAATATTCTTTTACCGTGTTAAATGAAATAGTATATTATTTGAATAAACAAATCAATGTTTCTCTATCCTTCAGGAAATCTAAAAAATGGATTCTACTGTTTTTTTTCAGTATTATTAATAGTTACATCATGAGATTTAGATAATATTTAAATACTTATTTAATTTATTTTCTGATGGTGAAGTTTAGTTTGTATGTTAGATACTAAAATTATCCTTATTATTACTATTTAAATCTTCTATAAGCATTTAAACTGTTTACTTCCTATTTATGAACATCACAGTAGATGTTTTTTAAAATAAATAAGTCACGTACAAAATAGTTCGAATTGACAAAGAAGTAAAACAGCCATTGAGTCCGGAAAAAAATCATTGATACACGAATTATTTTCGATGATAATCATTGTAATTGTAGTATTTTGACATAAGGAAGCCAAAAATTCATGATTTTTTTTATGATCTTCCCATGAGCAAACCTTAATTTTTAACGTTAAATTAAAAACATTGTCATGAAAATTTAGTTCTTACAATGAAAAATTGTTTAATAGCAAAATATTTTAAGTATTCATAGTCATCCATAAAAGAAATTTTCTGACTTAAAAATTCATTTTTTACAACTCTATTTTAACATACAAACTAGAACTTTACGTAAGGCTGGTCTTTGAAGTAATCAATAAGGTATGTTTCTAAGGAATTAATATGATACATTTTTTAATGGATATTTGAATTATTAGTTACAATTATTCAATCACAAAATATAAACGCTTAGAGCTGCAAGAACAATATTATAATGACCAAGTCCTTAGTCAATTTAACCTTTGTTATCAAATGTTGCATTATAAATTGGCCTTGAAGTAATTAAAGATTTGATTAGACAAGTTTTTACTAGGAAGAATTAACTTACATCAAATTTTTTTTTAGTGGACGCATTGTCAGTTGTCAGACTAAAAGTAATGTTAATGAACTTCAATAAATATTAAAAGTTTATATCATTATTGGTATGAATTGTTATAGAGTTAATCAAAAGTCATTTTAATATTTGTTATTTTTCTTGAAGTTATTAAATAACAATCAATTTCTTCATGACTTGAAAACTAAAGAGATATTAAGACTGAGCAATATCTGGTTTCTTTCCAGAATTCACTCTCGTTGGAGATAGTAAAAGTTAAATTCAAATCTTATTTTTCCCTTCATGACAGAAATACTCGCACCAAGGCAATAAATTTATCTAATTAAGAAAGAATTTTTAAGTAGTCCGTTAAACGTTTTTATTGAAAAGTTTTTTAATGCTAGCTTTGCACAGTTCTTTTAATTGTAAAGTTATTAGTTTCATCAAGCTTTTGTTGTAAAATTACAGCATGCCATGGTTAGGTACCTTAAAACACATAGATTATTTTAACCACAATGATAATACTTATTACGTCATAATGTCGAAGACCTACATTTGATGTCGCTATTATTTTTTCTTCTCCAAAATTTTCCCACATCAATTTGGAAAATGTTAGAAATATTGTCGCTTTTACGTTGATCAACTGATAACTTCATAAAAACTTTTTTATACAAAAATATACATAATTTTTCTAAATCAGACATCTCCGGGCTTTGATTAGTAGTGAATCGTATATAATTAGTGATTATAGACCCAGGAAGCTTTCTCATTACATCTCTTGATGAATCAGCGCTAAAAAGATAACTTTTGTCATTAAGTTTTTTCATTGCTTCAACTGAATTTCTCAGATTACTCTTGAATTCAATGAAATTGGGCCTGTGAAGTTCAATACGTGGTAATTCCTTAATTTGGCTGATAATTTTTTGCAACATAATCCGCGAACTTCCAAAACGCATTTCTAAAGTATCCATTATCTCTTTAGCGCTGCATGTCACACTGTATATATAATATATACAGATATCGAAATTCATTACCTTTTTTATGGTGTGACATGATTGCTTAACGTTTCACAAATTCTCCTAAATAAAGAATGAGCACCGAGGGTCTCTCACGTAGTTATATCTCTCTCACATGACCTGCTATCTTACGTACAGTCTTAGTTAAGAGCCTAAGTACAACTGCATATAAAGAAGCTACAGGCCTTTAGTTAAGTTAAATGAGACTAAAATCGAGTACCACTACGTGAGCAGAGAAGTATTGAGACTCACAGCACGTTGGCTCTCACCAACATATTCAAATTACGCTTAAGCTCGTTCATTTTGCCCACACTCATTACACGCGTTCTTGTATTTGTCTCTAGATTATCATTCTGTCCCTCCCTGTAAAATTGACATTTTGATCCATTTCGCTTACTTTCAGCATTGCTCACGTCCTGAGGCCTGACTGACATCCGAGGTAAATAATACGTTCGCTACCTGACACGCATCATTAAAAAGGGGTGGGGGGGTTTTGAGGGAGAAAGTGAAGTTACTACTCCTGGAAAAGTTGGGTGGGCCTCACTCAGTCTAATACTTGCCTCTGTACAGAGTGGTTTTCAGTTGTTCTGAGAAATCGTGTAATTAGCTTGTCTTGTTTCTATCTTGTTATATGTTTTTGGAAGTTTTCGTTGTGCCACTGCGCATTAACATATTTTTGCTTAAATTTTTCTTTTTGTTTGTTCGAATCATTAAATAAAAGCCACTTGATACATCGATATTCACATGCTGTAAGTAACGACGGCGATACTTACTCTTGCACTTATACACCTACACATGCGCACCAATTTGAAAAGGTCGTTATTTTTCTTTTACATTTATCCAATCTGTATTGGTCGTTTTTTCTATTAGGGGGGTTTCTTGCAAGAATTTTCCCCTTTAAGCCACGAATTTTATTTTCATAAGTGGCTCATAAATTGGTCGTTCTTCTATCTTTTTTATTAACCCTGGCCCATCCTATTTTTTATTATTTATAGTAAAGTTATCCAAGATCTTCAATCGCTTATTTATAGAAAATGAGTTTCATTTTAAGCTGCTGGAGTGTTGTATTGAAACTTAGACTTTGTTTTTTCACGCATTATTGTATTATTTTTCCTGCGCTTATTTGTATTTACATTGTGGTTCCCTTCATTTATCAGTATTTAATAAATTAGTTGACTTTATCAAGTAGACGCACTCATAAGGGTGAAAAAAGACTCCTGTTGTCTTGCGCTTATTGTTGAATATTAGTTTTAGACTGAAAACTATTTGTCATCTCTAAGTGAATTTTTGAGATTAAAAAGCAAAACGTGCTTATTTAATAAATTGAGGGACAGAAGTTTTTTTTAAAGGAAAGGGTGTTAATGTAAAGGAGAGGCATAAGGCCAAGCGTGTAGTGATACGTAGGGTACAAAAAATTTTATTCGCATGAGATCAGACACTGACCTTTGTTAAAATCGATAAAGAATATGTGATTAACATCTTTTGACCTTTTTTTTGATGAGTATGATCTTTTGCGAGAGGGTGGGATATTTGAAAATGCAAAGTTCTCTTTTGATCAAAAACATCCAATTTTTTTAGTATCTCGCCATCGTGCCACCAATTCAATTATCCACGAGGCTCATAGAGAAATGTTGGATGCTGGAACTCAAACCACACTGTATACTATTAGACAGCGTTTTTAGCTTTTGGGCAAAAAACAACAAGTTCGACATGTAGTGCGAAAATGCATGGAGTGCGTGTGAAATCGATCGATACTAATATTTGTGTGCATGGCGTCAAAGGCAATACCTATTAATGATGTAGATGATTTGACTAGTGTACTGTAGATGATGCGTCAGCCTCGTACCAAACTGAAGGGTCTGTTCTTGTTTTGACATCCAGGTGCATCGTACACCACACGGCCCACTTAGGTTCATAAGCATACACATCGTTGTACGTTGGCCTCATCTTCCCTGCCGTTAGCCAGTAGGCTAATATACCTAAACCAAAGCAGTTCCCATAGGATCTGCAGAAAGTACATTCCACTCAAAATATACACGCACACACTATCGACAGATCTAGGTAGGTAAGAGGACGTGTGCACTGTCCTCCTTTTCGCCTTCGTATTATGGTTCCCAAAGTGTAGATATTCACCACAAGTACTCACACCACGTAAACATTGACGTAGGATGTGTTTTGATTTGATGATCCGAACAAATAGAAAGAGAAATTTGTGTGAAAACACGTGAATGCGTAGTAACACAACAAAAATTTTTAAAAACTTGAAACAAGTAAGAAACAAAACAAGCTAAGTACACGATTTCTTAGAAAAACTAAAGACCACTTTGTGCAGAGGCAACTATTAAACTGGACGATGCCCACCAAATTTTTCCAGTAACAGTATCTTTACTCTCTAATTTATCTACAGATAAATATAGAAACACGCATGACAGTTATGTATACAATAAAATAATTTTAGGCATAATTTGAATGAGTTGTAGAAAGCAAACGCACTATGAGCCTCAATCCTTGTCAGCTAACGTGGCAGTAATTAATTATAGTCGTGTTTGACTTACCATGTCCCTGCCGTTGTGACTATAGTAAGCAAAAATGTGAGTCGGAAGCATAAGGTACTTGATAGTGCAAATGATCTACCACCTTTGATTAAAACGACTTTATGTTAATACATGTACATAGATTTAAATGTATAATACATGTGAAACTCCTTTTTACTACCATCGCTCTGATAAAAATGCGATCTATATTTAAGTTTTTTGCGATGTAGAAATCGTCAGTGGGCATAACTACGTAATTGTTTGCTTCAAATTTCCTTGAGCTACCTCGCAGAACGAATCCAGTGATGCCATAGGTGCTTAGGTGGATCTTGACGACAGCCTCCAACCACCAACATATGCGTGGTTAATTTCTATTGATGAAAAAAACAACGAAATCAATACCGATATAGTTATTAGACTGATACCGTTTATGTCAACATTGGAGCTCGTGAAATTATTTAAGGTGCCACTACTTCTAAAAATTCTGATATGCTCTGTAAATTGTATAATATGGAAGGTTCTGCTCACCTGGTTATAAGCAGCAGGACATGATACATCGGTAATGGAAAAAAGAAGTGTTTATAAATTAGATCGACTCTTAGACTGACAAGTCCATTTGATAGGTGGAACCCCATTCAACAGCCTGATAAGATATCCGGGATCCAACTTCGCAGTCCAATAAAATGTCTGCGATCCGATTGAGAATTTTTTTATCTTGGAACCCAACTTGGCATCAGCCATTTGTATCAGCTGCCCCAAGAGACTGCTTGCTAGTTCAAGGTGCCGGGTATCTTGAGGCACGACACATTGATGGTGATGTTTTCTTTCGTAGAGCGATGGTCTGCATGCACCCTGACCATCGAAATTTTAGTCATGAGAATTTCATGGTGGAGCTCACGGGTCTTTACTGGTCTAGGGTTTTTTGATCTCGTGCCGTGGATAAAAAGGCTGAGAATTTTAACTCATACATTGCTGCAGCATACAATGCCACTGCATTGCTAATAGAGTTTTAGACAAAAGCAAAACGAAGCCCTTAGCTCACTCGTGAGATGAAATCGGCGACAAGGGAGCGTAACAAGGCGTATAGACGATGGAAGAGGGCGGGCATAGACAGCGACTGGGATCGGTAACAGATACTAGGAAATAGCATCAAGTGCATGGTCAGAGATGCTCGCTTTGATTACTTTCGAATGAGAATCAGAGAATGTCGTGGCGACCCTAGTGCACTATTGGGGGAGAGGGGGGGGGGGCTATCGAAGAAATGGAAACAAGTGTGGAGGCCCCATTAGTCGATAGTCTGCTAATTTTTGTTGATGACCTCGACAGATTTTTTGCGAGAGCCCCGATAACATTTATACCACCTGAGCAGAATCAGTCACCTTCAGACTTGGACAAATGCTTTCATTTTTCACATACAAAATGGGAGGAATTTATGCGTGCGGTAGCCTGATCGTGCTCATGCACTGCGAGATGGGACGGCATACCGGCGTCTAATATACGAGAGTACATGCGATTAGTGGATTCGGTTTTGTTGTACATTTTTTGTGAGTCACTCTAAAGAGGTATTTTTCCGGAGGTCTGAAAGTGCACTTTAGTCCAGCCCCAGCCTAAAGTAAGATCCCCGTCCTCTCCATCTGATTTTCGCCCGAATAATATCTTCTCTGCAACGGTGAAAATGTTTAAGTTTATTGTGCACAAACAGCTTGTATCGTTCCTTAATGAGCGACAATCACTGAACAATTTTTGTCGGGCTTCAGGCGTGGAGTTCTAAAACGGTGCTACTAAAAATTACAGATGATATTAGGATAAGTATAGACGGGGATAGGGTCACACTAATGATCTCGGTGGACGTCAGCGATGCTTTTGGGAGTGTGGACCTTTGCAGGCTCGAGGAGGATCTCAGGAAATTTGGGTGCTCCAAATCACTTTGTGGTTGGTTTTCAGAGTACCTCGGCAACAGGGCACAATGTGTCGCGAGGCTGAGGGTGAAACGGTTGAGCTGGTGCCCTAGAAATAGTAAAGTGCCCCAGAAGTTGATCTCAGGCCCATTGATCTCCTCGCTCTACATTGTTTGTCTGTCTGAGTGCCTTCAGCACAGTCAATACCATGTGTATGTGGATGTCCTTGTCATTTACATGCATTGTGGTTCTTATGCAATGCTTGATGCAATTAGATCAATTAATGAACATTTAGAGCAGCAGTGAACTTCTACTTAGAATGTTTTAACTCATTTTGTTGGTCTTGCATTATGATTAATATAGCCCACTATATTATGTTTACTATTCCATGCTAACACTCAGGAAATTATGGCCTCATTTCTTCTAATGTCACATAAACTTAATAATAGTTGGAACGTTCAACCAAACCTCTGATGCATGAAAAGTTATTTGTCAGTTTATTCTTTTACAAGTGCAATCGTAAGACAATTAAGTACACAATTTTATTAGTAAAATTAAATAAGTCAACTTCAATTAGAAAAGCTTAGTCAACTGATAAAACGTTAGCTATGATGTTTCAGAGTTGAATAGACCGTGATTAAAATGACGTTATGTTTTTGTATTAATTTTCAATGATGTTGCGTGAAAATATTCTTTATGAATAACCTTATATGTTTGATTCTAGATATACGAAATCAAGTACCATAAGCAATTAAACTTCTTACATTAAAAAAAGAATAATCATTATTACAATATTATCTTATACTTTTAACACCTCAAGAATTTAAGATGGCCCGCTCATATATAACTACAAAGCCTCTAGTGATAGGCATATTTAACACTTTTACGACGCCTGCATGTGTCAACTTTCTGAAAGAAGCGCACTTATATCTACCAACGACACCTCTTTAAACGACATATCTAACACTCAGATACTCTAACGCTCATTAATGTTCTTGAGACCTTCCTGCAGCGCCAGCTCTAGCAATCTTCTGTTAGTCTTAGGAAACATAAACATATTTATCGATGTTTTTGTGGTGGTACACTTATATTTTAGTAAGTCTAGGATCAGTGTGGTGGATGGTTGCCCTATTAAGGCTATTTTACTGATGTATAGCTATAGTGTTTTTGCGTAAAATTAAATCAATTTATACCACGTACGAAAAAAAATACTTCTGCATACATATACAGTATGCAACATACTTTGCCACAAGTTCACAATGCATAATTTTTTTTTGTTTTGGTAGTTCTTATTGAAGCGATTCTAACAATTTTTTCCTTAGAATAAAGGCATAATAACAATTTACCTAATATTGGCTATTCCACATTAGGGTATTTATTAAAACGTTACAGATGGGTACCTTTACCTTCTTCAATGCATCTGTGTGAGTGTTTGCCAAAGAATTTGTTGATTTAAGATGAATATATTATTTTTTTGTTTTTCGTTACAAAACATTCTGTTAATTTCAATAATGTTTTCGGTTGTTTTGAAGCACATCAACTTTATTCGACAGTTCGGTATTAGTTAAATTATATTTAAAAATACATTTAAATTGAAATTTAAGAACTCATGTCACGTTTCTCTTACTTGTAATGTAAATTATTTTTTTTTAGTGGAATAGTTACGGTTATAATGATGTTTAGCGCTAAGAATAGTTTATAAATGCCTATTATTTTATGCCTTTATGTTACTCCCATGCCCTTTTTCCCATGATTAACTAGAAGAAATCTAATTCAGACACTGAAAATTTATCTCTTTCCACTTCTGGCTTGCTTTTTTGTTTATTATTAGAGGAAGGAAAGGAGATTTAATCAACAACAACCTCACTTTCCCTAATCCATTTCAGAATTGACAAATATTTGTAATAACTTAATATCTACGTAGATATACACAGTTATAAATGCTGAACTTACCAAGCTTACTGCAAAAAAAACGAAAAAAATCGAGTGGTTCACACTGAAAAAACTGGTACCTAGGAGACAAAAAACACAAAGAACTTACTAATAGGCTTCGATAGCTGCCAAGTGAGAAAATATGTCGAAATCTCCAAATGCTGTAGGTGCCTGGGATATAGACACATAGCTCAAAGTTGCAATAAGGAGGACCAATCAAAGCTATGCTTTTGATGCGGCAGCTGTAAACACCGCAACAAAGATTGCAAGGAGGATGCCGTATGTGTCGTTTCTGGAAAAAAAGGAGCTGCAAGGGTGCATGTTTCAAAATAAATTAACTTTTTATTTAAAATTCAGATTTCATTTATTTAGTTAAAAATTCAATTATTACTGCTAAATTTTACTTTATGCGCTAGTCTGCCAGCGCTCAATGGCAGAGAGACATCCACTTAAACTAAAGTTTCATATTAGCAGCAGAGAAGAAAAGAACAAGGGCGCTGTCTGCGTATCCTCCTACTTGTTTGGTCTATTTGACATTCTAGTTATACGTTAATCTGACTTACTAGAGTCTGCTTATATACACACACGTCTAAATTTACTTGACGAAATAATTTTGCTTGATTTTTTGTCTATTGATTAAATAAATATACAAGTGATTGCTAGATAACACCCTTTATTAGAAAGTTAGAATAAACAAATAAGAATATTATCATAAAATAAATAAATGAATTTTTATTTTCCTGGAGGGAAAAATTTATCAAGGAAAGATTTGATGATTGATCAATTAAAAACTTATATTATTCTTAAAAAAAAAAAAAATAAAATGCTCAAAGGTAAGAGCAGCAACAAACTGCAGCCGTTTATAGCCAAACCGTGGAAAAACCAGATCAGTTACGTTCAAGTTATGGCAACAAAGATGACAAGTGAGAAGATTGTACCAGGAGGAAAGCTGTGTACTACACGTGTAGACGATACGAGAGCCATCTGGCAGCTTTCTGACCATCCACAGATGCCGAGCTAGAATCAATGAAAGTTTAAAAAAGGTACGAAACTAACAAGTCTACTAATTATAATAGGAGTAGTTACAGGGGAGGCATAAAAAGGCCAGGTAAAGTTCAAGGCATGGGCCACGGTAAAAACATGCACAACCAAGATCAAGAAAAACTGACTAATGAAAAGCAAAATAATAAATCAGGTGATAAAGGTGAGTCGATGACCCTTTTCACAAGTAATATGCAGCTTGACTCATGTGCTCAAGATAAAAATACAGAATCCATGAGATTCATAGCCAACCCTGTTGTGACAGAACACATGACTAATAACAGACTGATTTTCAGAACGTTTTCAGAACGATAGATGAGACAAAAACCTTTGATATCAGGTATGCAAATAATAATAATAATGATGAGGCAAAGATAAAATTGGAGGAAGTAAGTAATGGTTATGGATACACGCTAAAAGAGAAAATGTTAATGTCAAAGTATGTAAAATTTAGAGCCACTAGCTGAAAATTCACTATCACTATGAGAAAGTTCGTTGATAGGGCTTCAGCATTTACTTGGACAAAGAAACGTAAATATCTCTGATCTAGCATCAAATTAACTTTTTTTGTCCGGACTATATGATTCCCCGTACTAGACTGTAGTTATAAACAAAAGAGCTAAAAAACAAAATAGTAAGTCATCAGATAAATAAAATTATTCAAGGGATTTGGGTAATAAAGACAGTAAATAAAAACTCAATGCCATAAATCTAAATTCGCTTATCTATGATACTAAAACAATGCTTTACCTTTGATTGGGATATGCATACTTAAAATATTCAGTGACCGATAAGTTTAATGACCGATTTCCCACGATGAAAGCCTTTTAAGATGCAAAATTAATTAGCTCTATTCTTAAATTTAGAGTTTGCTTTGTCTCAAAGTTCGATAAACGATTTTTAAATAAGTTGGACACAGAACAGTTAGACAACTCCACATAGTTTATCTGGACCTTGTTGGCCCCATCAGTCCATCAAGCAACTTCAAAGGTTATAAGTTCATCTTAGTGTTCTTAGATAATTTCTTAAGTGTAGATACTACTTGTCTAATGAAGAGTTAAACTAAAACGAGTAATTTTTTGGAGTCTTTTGTAAAAAGTGTTAGAAATCTAATAAAGAGAGTAGAGAAAGTCTGCTTTTGAAGTTGTGATCAGGGCACAAAATTCAGAGAAGGACATGCACTAAAAGTATTAGAAAAATTAGGAGCAGAACTACAGCTAGGAAATCTCAACACACCAGAGCACAATGACATTGCCAAAAGATGGAATCAAAGTATTTACAAAAAAATAAGATCACTGATATATGACACCAAACTAATACATAAACATACATTTAAATTTTCTCAATTAAATTTGACATTATTAAATTAGTTTTCTTACAAGCGTTAAAAAAATTAATTTTAGATTAGTTTTAACACGTGGAAAAAAATACGTTTCATGAATGATTTCAAAACTTTATTTGTAAGCAAATTTTTCCATGGTCCAATACTAAAGTTTAACGGGCACTTGACTGGAATGCGTACGAAGCTGCAAACAATATGAGTCGTAGTGAATATAAACTCAGTTTATACAGCTACGTAAGAGTATTAACGGCACCACCAGGTATGAGGCAGAAGCTGTTAAAAAGTTTGCAAATCATTTTAATAAAGTTATTTAACAATTTATAACTTTTTGGGGAATTAGCAAAAATGACGATCTTGTTAAGCTTACACACTCTATGGATATGGTGGGAGCATTTAATAGTTGTATAACTATTAAAGAAAATTCACCTGTAACATACGGGAGACTAAAAAATCATAGCTCCACTTGAAATTATAATAACTATCTATCGTTTATGAACACTTAACTCACAAAGTATTAACTAGCATAACCACGGAAGCAATACTATTCATCATAAAACAACCAGTCACTCAACTTTTCACTCAAATTTAGGACAAAATGAGGACACCGATCCTTCAAATTGACTGCATGTAGAAAAGCCGCAAAATAATGTATTCAATTATGGTAGTCATGATTTCCCTCAAACAAATCAAGTAAGCCTCATCGAAGAACTTAACAACTTAAGAAACGAACAAACATTGTATCACAATACCTATTCCCTTCCAGAAATTCTACGAATAAAAATTTACGAAATACAACGACAAATCAAAGGGACAAGAAATACGTTACGTTTATAGATGCAGCAGTAACGAAAAGACATCCTAAGAAGGACAAATTATCGTTGAGTATTTAATATCTAAATTAATAAACTCTTTAGCTATATTTGTTAAGGAACTTATTGAATTCTTCTCAGTAACTACCAAATTCCAATGTAATCCGGCATACATTATTGAGAATAAAATAACATTTATTTTGAAATCACTTGTTCTTCAACATAGTAAAAACATAAATAAATACGGGTTTTGTAAAATAACTAAATAAATTACTCCATGTTAAATCAAGTACTTAATGAGAAACTGTTATTATTAATAAGACACTTTAATATCCCATTTCTGATATGAAAATCGAAGCTATTCAAATTAAGGGTGTAATGGATATTAGGAGTAAATTAACATGTTTCTCAGAACTGACAGAAATAATATAAAAATAAATAAATTGACATGGACAAAATTTCTCACTTTGTCCGTCGTGGTTTTACAAGCATGCTTATTTACGGGTAAAAAATTGTCTAAGGTAAAACAACAATTTAAAGTAAATGGATTAATTAAAAACTGAAAAGTAGGGATCGATTTTTTCATTATACCAAAACTCGTCTGAAGATGCGTACTGGTAGTAGACTATTTAAATTAGTCCAAGGCAAGCATTGATCTGGATATTAAATTAATTTCTTTTTCATTCAAACAAAATCACAGAATACTAAAATTTTACATTTAGAAGACAATGGGCCTAAGATCAATTTCTGGGGCACTTTACTATTTCTAAGGCGCCAGCCCAACCGTTCCACCCTCAGCCCCACGATACATTGTGCCCTGTTGCCTAGGTACTCTGACAACCAACCACAAAGTGATTTGGAGCACGCAAATTGCCTGAGATCCTCCACGTGCCTGCAAAGGTCCACACTCCCAAAAGCATCGCTGACGTCCACCGAGATCATTAGTGTGACCCTATCCCCGTCTATACTTAACCTAATATTATCTGTAATTTTTAGTAGTACCGTTTTAGAACTCCACGCCTGAAGCCCGACAAAAATTGTTCAGTGATAGTCGCTCATTGAGGAACGATACAAGCTGTTTATGCACAATAAACTTAAACATTTTCACCGTACCAGAGAGGATATTAATCGGTCGAAAATCAGATGGAGAGGACGGAAATCTTACTTTCGGCTGGGGCTGGACCAAAGTGCACTTTCAGACCTCCGGAAAAATACCTCTCTAGAGTGTCTCATCAAAAATGTATAACAAAACCGACTCCACTAATCGCATGTACTCTCGTATATTAGACGCCGGTATGCCGTCCCATCTCGCAGTGCATGAGCACGATCAGGCTACCGCACGCATAAGTTCCTCCTATTTTGTATGTAAAAAATGAAAGCATTTGTCCAAGTCTGAAGGTGACTGATTCTGCTCAGGTGGTATAAATGTTATCGGGGCTCTCGCAAAAAATCTGTCGAGATCATCAACAAAAATCAGCAGACTATCGACTAATGGGGCCTCCACACGAGTTCCCAATGCTCTGATAGCCCCCCTCTTCCCCAATGGTGCTCTAGGGTCACCACGACATTCTCTGATTCTCATACGAAAGTAATCAAAGCGAGCATCTCTGACCATGCACTTGATGCTATTTCCTAGTATCTGTTACCGATTCCAGTCGCTGTCTCTGCCCGCCCTCTTCCATCGTTTAGCAAACAGTCTCTCGGGGCATCTGATACAAATGGCTGACACCAAGTTGGATTCCAAGATAAAAAAATTTTGAATTGGATCGCGGACATTTTATTAGACTACCAAGTTGGATTTTGAATGTTTTATCAGATTGTTGAATTGGGTTCCAGCTATCAAATGGACTTGTTAGTCTAAGAGTCGATCTAGTGTATAAACACATTTTTTTTCCCGTTACCGATACATCATGTCCTGCTACTTATAGCCAGGTGAGCAGAACCTTGCATATTATACAATTTACAGAGCATATCAGAATTTTTGGAAGTAGTGGCACCTAAAATAATTTTATAAGCTCCAATGTTGACAAAAACTGTCTTAGTCTAATAACTATATCGGTATCAATTTGATTGTTGTTTTTATCAATAGAAATCGACCATACATATGCTGGTGGTTGGAAGTTGTCGTCAAGATCCACCTAAGCACTATGGAATCACTGGATGTTACACTTTTTTCATGCTTTAGACTTGCAGTATAGAAAAACATACTTTTTGTAAATGGTTTTTGTAAATTTCGTCATAAATTTAAAAAATGTTCTTGTAACACCCGTCATGAATTGCTTTTTTATTTGCTGTTGTGATTCAGGTAAATATCTTTTTGAAAGGCATATTGAAGATGAAAATTCTGCTTAAAGAGGCATGGGGCATAGGCGAATCGGGTGTAATATAGTTCTTCAGTACGTAATCATAGAATTTTTTCACTTGTTTATTCTTGGAAATATTTTTCTTCATCAATTTCACTAACACAAAACTTAAGCATTGTATTGTTCCATTTTATTGCAAGCAAAGTGCCAGGACCAAGTCTATGACTGACAAAAAAGTTACAAAACTGACAATATATTTAAGTAGCGAACCTTCGTACTTTAAATTTTACGAAATCTCCACTCGTGATTAAGATAAAATGACGTCTAGATGAAGAGCCCAAATACCAATATCTGAGGTTTTAATAAAGTATACTTGTAGTGTTTATAAACTAGCTTAATTAGAAACTAATGAGTCAGACGTCCATTTAAGACGGGGAACCAACTCGGCAGTCTGATAAAATACCAGGGACCTAATTTGGCTATAGAATCACATCACAAATTTTTCAGAACCCAACTTGGCTACTCCTATACAAATAAAAATTAGTCGTGGTTACAGAATTAAACTTGTTATGTATAGGGCCAAGTGGCACAATAATTAGGTCAAAAGTAAACAGCGAGTCTCGAAGAGTGCATCATGAAGATGAGCTTTCTGCCCAGTTGATATTTAAATCACCCATTCACACAATTCCGTCATAGCTTTCACTGCAGTTCAGTAAGGCATCGTCAACTTCCGAGCAGTATCCCGCTTTTGGTGCGTTATAGACTACAATAAACAATAGTCTAGCAGCATTACATAAGATCTTGACACTCATAAGCTCTGGCCTCTTAACGTAATCAGAGCTGCAATATGATGCAAATACAACACGCGCACAGATGTATGATTCTACGTTCAGTGTAACCTTACTGCCTTGCTTACATATGTTATTTCTATATAGAGAGTACCCTGTTATTAAAAATCGAGCGCTTGGTGAGAGAAAGAGAGAGAGAGAGAGAGAGAGAGAGAGAGAGAGAGAGAGAGAGAGAGAGAGAAAGATATGAAATCTTGGAAACGTGGAGAGAGAGAGAGCATTCACTTTATTATATTTAAGATAAAAGATTAAAATGATTAAGATATAATTACCTTATTTACAGCTGCTGCTAATTCTAATATGTCATAATACAATTGGGGCATATCCAGCCACTTATACTCTTATGCAATTGCCACTTAAGGTTCTTACAGTTGGCTTTTTTACAATAAATTACACCACAAAGCTTGCACTTATTATGCAGCCACACTTTCCTTATAACCACTTTATTAATTGAAAGAACCAGAGCTCTATCTCTTGACAGACACAGATGGCAGAGTCATGGCTGCTGCTATGAACCACAGTTCTTACAAGTTTATCGTTCTTGTCAATAGGAAAATCTATGAATTTTTTACAATCACAATCATTAACACTATTATCGTTAAAATAATTTACTACAGAGATGTCACTATTTATGTCCCTGTTTTTACTGCTGTGTTTAAGATTCATCGCATAAATGTCACTACGATCACTTGACACATTATTAATATATTTAACGTAGTGAAAATCACTATGCACATCATTATTTTCTACATAATTGTTTATAAAACTAGTTTCGTACATAATGGATTTATTCTTTGAACCACGACAGCTACGCGTTGAAAAAACACTTAACTTCTTAAATGGTAAGCTTTTTTCGCTGACAGATCGAATTACTATCAGCTGTCTTTTATCTGCTAGTATAAGTTGCAGTTCTTCGGAAGCGTTAGTTATGTCCGAATATGTCACGTAAAGTTTTCTGTTTTTAAATGGTAATAAGTACTGTATGTCACTAGTCATTTTGAAATCAACAACACATTTTTAAGTGTCTTAAAAAAAAAAAATAAATAAATATATGATATTTTTTACCACTGTTATATATAACTAAGGTTGGATACCCACTACCCATGGTGAAAGTGACACATACATTCTCCATCCCTGTCCTAATCTTCCTCATCATAATTGTTGATAAAACGCATTTCACTTTAAAACACGAGTCGTCATCGTAGTCGTAGTCATAGTTGTCCTCTTTCATTATCATTACAATATACACTGATACACAAAAAAATTCACCATGAGTACACTTCTATTTTTTCTTAGAGACGAGCAGCTAGATTCCGATTTAAAAATGATGCTTTATGGATACGTCTGTCGCGCTCAATAGCATCGCAAAAACTGAATGTATACATGAATATTAAATTGTAACACAAAGTTATATTTCCAAGATGAAATGCTGTGAGAAATTTCCTTCACTATCTCTTGTTATTATTTGAAACATAAATTCTTTACGGTAGTCATAACAAAGAAAACTTAAGATCTTATACTAGACCACTTATCAGCGTAAAATAAAAAATCTAGAAATACTGCATAATTGTTTATTTCTCAACAAACTACATCTTATCTTCATTCGTAAGTAATCTGATACACACGGTGTTCTTCTCATGTTACATATGACTGAATTGGACTGCAGTTATACAATCATATCAAGTCACATTCAGTGACGTTACTCTGATATCAAGCATGTAATTGAAGTATTTTTCTTCCTAATGCCTACTGTTATTACAATGTGTTAATATGTTTGTTACCTAGACTCTTTTCTCTCTTGTGTCTTGGGTTTCAATTTCATGAGATCGGCCCACTGCCTCTACTCCAACCAATATTATTTTTTCTCTTTTGCTGACCGTATTTTTTCTCAACATTCTGAGAAATTTTTAATGTAGTAACACCTCATCACTTGCTCCTTTATCTTACTAAGTATAAATTACTCATAGAAAAACACTAGGTTGTTGCAGCATGACTATTTATTAAGCAAAAACTTTTATAAATTATTATTTCGCCATTCCGCAGATGGCCTCTTTAGGATAATAAATATAATAATTATATGTATTGTTCACAATTTGCACATGGTGTTTTAATGACTGCGTTTTAATACCGTTTGCACATGGTGTTGTGAGACGGTGGTTTAAAAAGATTTTCGTACTGTTGTTTTCATATAGTTTTTAAAAATAAAGGCTTCATAATACTTTATATTTTAAAATTTATTTATAATGTATGAACTATAGGAAATAAATTAACTGTCGGATCAACGTGCTATCCTAGCACCTACAAGATATTAATTATCTTAAAGGGGCCATCTGCGGAATGGCGAAATATTGATTTATAAAAATTTTTGCTTAATAAATAGTCATGCCTAAACAACCTAGTGTTTTTCTATGAGTAATTTATATTCTTAAAAATTGTTGTAAAATTTTTGCGTGTTATAAAATAGTCACAACTATCGTCGTATTACCTTACAATATGAAAACTGTTTTTTTCTCGTCTCTTTTATTTTTAACGTGTAAATTGCATGAGACTGTCTTAAGGCAATTTTAATTTTTTTTCGCTGACAAAATCTCTGTCTAACATTCTCAGAAATTATAAACAAAATATTATTACAAAAATTTTTGCGTCTACTTAAATAATCACAACAATCATTAGATCATCTTATCACTTGAAAATTTTTTTCGCTGATTAATACTGCTGTAATGTTTTGTCAAAACTTCTGCCTAATTTGTCATCACAACCTCTACTACCAAATGCAGGGTAAAAAATTGACAAATCACAACATCTTGCAAAAATATTATATTAAAAGCACGAGAAAAACGTTTACCCCGAAATATCGTTTCAACAGTAACAATGAAATTGTTATGTTGCCATCTATGCATATGCACCTCTTGATACAAATGATTTAAATGTATCAACATTCGCTTGTATACTATTGATCGTATTAATTTCTAATTTACTGACAAGCCTAAGAGTCACATAACTACTATATCAAGCTAAGGTAAAAGACAGCTCTAAAAATTAAGAATGAAAAACTTGTCTAAACTTACGGTGCGAGTGTATGTACAGCTCCTCGATAGCTCAAGTGGTAGAGCAACTGTCTAGTAAACAGGAGGTTGTGTGTTCAATCCGCACCCGGGGAGGATATTTTTTTTATTCTCATTTATTTCTTAAAAAATTTTCTTGAAAAAGAAACTATGAGGTTTAGTATTAGTATTATGAGTCTTAAGTATATTGGATATTGAGAATAGGGCATGAATAGAGGATATAGAGTGTTTGTATTGAAAGTGCCGCCATCTATGCATATGCACCTCGTGATACAATGATTTGGATGTGTAAACATTCGCTTGTGTACTGTTGGTTGTATTAATTTCCAATTAACAATGAAACTTATTACGAAAGCTCATTTGATAAGCGTGCTAAGATGTTTGCTACACGTTGCAGTAGTTCGTGAACCACACATTTGTACTACCCCAACGGAAAAAGTTAGTGTGAAAAAACGTAGCAAACCGTAACTTTCTGTGATGTAATGTACAGTTTGATCGGATTTCGGACCACAGTTACAGTTTGTTACGTTTTGTTACGTTTGATTATAGTCAACTACAACCCAACACATTGTCTTACGATTCGTTACATTTTATTATGATTCTAAAAAGACCGTTGAATCTCGTGAAAAAGCAACTGTAGTAAACTCTAATAAACTGTAAGGAAGTGTTGTCATCTGTAATTTTTTATGACAGCTTACAGTTTTTTGCAGTTTATTACACTTTTTTATATTTTATTATGACTGATAACTTTTAGACACATTTCCTTACATTTTTGAATCAAATTTGCCTTAAATGAAAAAAACTTTAGTAACTATTATGAAAAAGTATAAGTGTAACAACATGTGGTAAAGCATATTAAAATGTAAGAAAATGTAAAAAAACGTAACACAACATAATAAAGTGTAAGAAACGTCCGAAATCCATAAAACTATTACAGTTCCTTACATTTTCTTACATTTTCTTGCGGGTTATGGCATATTATTACACATGCTCACTTTTTCTAACATTTTGTTACGTTTTCAAATTTCCGCTGGGGTATGTGTGATAGCACCTTGAGTAGTAATTTTTAATTATTATCGATCAATACACTACTCAAAAAATTGTATTATCTTGTTTTACATTTTAAAGAAAAGACCGTGAGTGATATGTTGAAACACGGCCTTTTTAAGAATACAGTCGTTCATGAAACCGTTGTAAAAGCTGTTCAAAAATTTGTTTTGCGTTGTAACCATAAGTATACCTTGGTCATTATTATTTTTTGTTTACTTTTAATTTTGTTATACCTAGTGATAAGGCAAATGCATGATGATAATTTTGGGAACGAATGACTTTTCGATGCTAATACAACTATGGAATGTACACTGACTACTATACGTGGTAAGTAGATTGTATCACTACATTTATTAACAAGATATAATTTTTACATTTTTACTTGCAAAGTAAAATCCATAACTATGGACTAGTAGTAACAATAGATTGATATACAAAGATGTTACTCTAGATGATGAAAAACATTCGGATACGGAAGAAGCAAGCGGAAAAGAAAATTGTAATGACGTAAAATATACGAGTAGTAGCAGTAGCAGTAGCAGTATGAGGAACAGAAGCAGTAGCAGTATCAGGAACAGAAACAGTAGCAGTAGCAGTAGAAATTGTAGTAGCAGTAGCAGTAATAGAAGCAGTAGCAGAAGTAGTAGCAGTAGTGGTAGCAGCCGCAGCACTAGCAGTTTTTTTTTGTGGGTGGAAAAATGCACCAAGGCACACTACAGGAACAGTGGTCGTGTGGAATTCAGTAGATTTTGTTTAATAGCGAGCTAGCTTGTCATCATTGCGAGAGGTGTTGATTTTCTCGAGTCCTGAGTAAGACCTTAGGTCCCTGAGGATCAGCACCCATGTGTAGCACTCCATTGTAGGCGATGTTCTTAGAAGCACCACTTAATACTTAATGCTTTGTCTAGCTGATAAGTAAGTGTACTAAGCGCAACGTGGGTCTACATTGTCTCACACTCCTTTAGAGAAAAAAATTGCCGGCCTTTTTACTTTTGCACCACTTGGGCTTTCTTTCTGCCTTCTTCTAACGCTTGTATAAGGACTGAACAGCTTTCACTGCCAGCTTCGTGTTTCGTGTCCCCTGCCTTGCATTGGAAATACCGTGCTGTGCTACTGCACTTTTTTTCTGCGTACAGTTGCAGCTTCCGCATTTAAAGCACAGCTTTCATTGATGATTCTGTTTAGAGTCGTGGAATATGTGACCATACCCTACACATTAAAAATACTTCATTACATCCAGCCTTTTCTTAACATGGTAGGAAACGAAACCAACCTTGACCTGGTTTGCCTATTCAACTTCCTTGACGACTGTTTTGTCAAGGATAACAAGCTCCATTATTTGTCCCTTAGCGTTTGCTTTGAGAAGGTAAACCCTCACGTCTTGTCTACAATTTTTGATAATCTTCCCAATGGATTCCTTGATTTCTCCTTCTTTGACGATACTGTTCAAATCTCAAATCAAGCGTCACTATTCGTGCAGTAGTGATCACTGTTCCTTGGACCGCTACTGACTCTCCCACATATTAAGCAAATTTTTCGACATTCTTAATTTCTCTTTTCTCCAGTCATCGCTAATTTTCTTCTTTTTTGTGGACACTGCTCTTTCCCATTTTTCAGGGCTTTCTGAGAAAATTGTTTTTCGCTTTGTCTGTGCTATGTACTTAAGAGCAGTGTTTAGAGATCTTTTCTGCACCTGCTTACGCAGATCATCTCTTCTCTTTTCCTTGTATCTCAGAATTAAAAAACTCTCTTTTCACTGTGTACTGTAGTACTCTTTTTTAACACTCAGTTGTTCTCTTAAAACAACGGCTGATTATAGATGCTTTAGAATATTTTTAAGGTCATTCTTGACAATGTTTGCTGTGTTCCCATACTTTTCTTGTAATGCTTCGAGCGTCTATTTAATTTCTCTTGTTGCCGATCAAACTTGCTAGATCTCTTGGTTTCACCTTGCTCTTAGATCTACAATATCCTTTTACATACAGTCAAGCTCTTCTTCTGCTTGATTGCTAAAGACAGCAACGTTGAATTTTTCACTTATGTCACTGCCAATAATTGAGAGACTTGTTCGTCGTCTCTTATCCAATGAAGTCCATGGGACATCTAACAATCCTCGCTGGCCAGAAATAGAATCGTTGTGCTCCCCCTTCCCCCAGAGTTCGTGTAGCTTGCGATAGTCACCCAGGTTTCCACTAGATCAGAACTCCCTGAGAACTTTTCCTAAGAGGTGATTGCCTAGGATAGCTATTTTTTCTTGAAGTTCCTTATTTTGGCATCTTTTCTTATGACAAAATGGCTCATAAAGGCCACCATTACCCTTTCTTCTTAGAATAAATATTTGGAGAGGGTAAAAATCAAGGCAGCAGCCCTCTCTGTGTTCAGAGAAAAGTGCAACTTGCTTGGTCAGGCCGGAAGTCACCACTCTCCCTCACTCCCATTCATCAAGACAGCCCTGGCGTTGAGTAGAAAGCATGGGAGCAGTGGGTGTGTGTAGTAAATGTTTATGTAGACAAAACAACAAGTGCCCCAGCGCAACGAGTAACAAGCATACAATCTCACTACAGGAGCAAAGAACCCACCAAAACGGTTTAGCACTAACAATGCACTACAAGTGCTGCCATTTAGCCTCCTCAGTGGTAGTAAGCGTAGATAAGTTAGCCCACCACGTCTTTTTTGTAAACAAAGCGTGCTGCTAGTGCAGCAGCAGGAGTAAAAGTAGCAGTAGCAGAAGCAGTAGTAATAGCAGTAGCAGCAGCAGTAGCAGTAGAAGTAGTAGTAGTAGTAGTAGAAGTAGTAGTAGTCTTTTTTTTTCTTATTATGGAGGAAGGGAAAATGCATTAAGGCACGACCCATGGACAGCGGTAGTGTGGGACTCGGTGAATATTTTTTATTAGACCACACATATCAATTAAGCCCCCCCCCCCCAATGCCAGGTGACGTTTGTTCCACCCCGGAGCTGTATTAGCATTACTTCAGGGTGGAGCGACCAGGAAGATCATCGCTTCCTGAAGACCTGCACCCTGTCTAGCGCTTCATAGTAGGCTGCTAACTGAGCAAGCACCACTATAAGCTTGATGCTTACCATTGCTGATAGGTACAAGTACTTAGAGCAGCGTGGGTCCACATTAGCCTTCCTTCTAACTCAAGGCCTTCTAGTCTAATTTGAGTCCTGTTTGGGCCTTTTCCTTTGCTTCTTCTAGCGCTCTTCTAAATAGAGGGCAGCTCCCACTGCTAGCTGCGTGCTTGTTGTCCGACGTTGGAAAGAGAAAACACCGTGCTGGGCCTGAACACTTTTTCTTCCGGTAGTTGCAGCTTCTACACCGGAAGCAAAGCTTAAACCTATTTTCTTCTTCACAGCTACCTGAGACATGTTCATATCTTAGGCATTGGTAATATCTTGTTACTTCAACTCTTTGTCAAATTTGGCAGCTTTCGAAGCCGACTCTTAACCTATTTTTACTTTCTGCTTATCTAGTAGTTGCTCCGTCCACCGTCATGAACGCCAGCCTCTGTCCTCTAGTGCTTGGTTTTTAGAGGGCTACTTCAGGCTCCTGGCTCCTTAGTCCTAAAATCTTGAAAAAAGCCTCTTTAAGCTCGTCTTCCTTAACAATAGCGTCCAGATCTTGGAGCTCAAGCATCACTTTTTTCGTGCTCATTTTGACAGTTCCTCTACACCTTTGGCTTTTATCAGTATGTCTCCTTTTCTTGTGGTTACAACACTTTTAACTGCGGCTTTGGTTTTGTCAGAGTTGAAATTTGCCTTCATTGTCTTCAGCACATTAGCAAAGGTCTGCCCTTGGGCCATCTTTGCCAGTACTGTTGTCGTCGGGTATACTCTTTTTTCCTGAATTTTTTTGTCGTTCAGGAGAACCTCTTTCCATTGACCTTTGCTTGTTTTTCTTTTTTTAGAAGACATAGCTTGTTGGCGTTTTTCAGGACTGTATGATGGACTCCTGTAACTTTTAACACGTTCTATTTTTTTAAGGGCAATAATTAGGGTTTTTTTTCTGAATATGCCATCGAAAATTTTTTTGCCTTTGTTCCAGGTACTTAAAAGATTCAAAGGACTTCTTCCAACCGTTTGTTAACAATTTTTTTTTAGAACCATCAGCCTTGTCTAATCACCTATGCTTTTTCAAGGTGTTTAAGTGCATTCTTAAGACCATTTTTGACAGCATTAGCCATGTTCCCCTACTTATTATTAATTTGCTGCCGTCGCTTTACTCTAAGCTCAGCACCAATGTTTTCCAAAGAGCTGAGCTCCTTCTGGGTCCAACTACTGAAAACTGTCATGTTGCTGCCCTCACTGACACTTTTGCCTATGTTCGAAAGGATTCCTATTCGTCCTGTATCTGTAAGAACAGGCCATGGAATATTCAACAGTCCTGGTTGGCTGTAATACACGTCTTTGTACCCCCTCCCCCCCCCAGAATCCGCAGGTCCAGTGGCAGTCACCCAGGCTTGCACCGGATTGGAACTGCTGGTAGATTCCATTTAAGAGGTTATCACCCTTGGTACTAGTTTAATATTAACGTTCTTCATTTTTTGCTTTTCTTATGATCGTATTGACCTGTGAAAGTCAACACTCCTATTTTTTCCAAAAATTAGCATCTGGAAAGGGTGAAAACCAGCGCAGCAGCCAATTTCGTTGCCAAAGATAGGCGATACTTTTCCGGGCCAGCCAGGAGTTGTCACTGTTCCCTAGTCTGACCCCGCGAAGACGGCCCTGGCGTTATGTAGAAAGTGTGGAAGTAGTGATTATGTTTAGTGTATCTATATGTTGGTACACTACCGTCATCCCAGCGAAGCAGGTGGCAGGCATACAATCCCATGACTGGCACGGAGAATCCGACAAAATAAGCTAGAGAATAAAGACACAAGTGCTGCTATGTAGCTTCCTCAGTGGTAGTAAGCCTAGATTAGTCAGCCCACCACGTATTTTTTGATAATGAGGCGTGCAGCCATATCAGATGCGGTTACCTAGACTAACCTAGGCCTTATCACGTGGCTTCATCCACCGCCAGGCCCCCCACGCCAGCTAGAGAGAGACCCCGCAGCACGCAAACCGAAAAAACCAGTGAGAAAACCTGTGTTTGCTTAGTGAGGATGCGATGCATGTATCTGAGAAGAGTCTTATACCCACCGTTTACTTTTATACACGACGGGGTGCTAGTTTTTGTAGGCCCGCATTAAGCATTATGGTATCAACTGCGGTGGCAGCAGAAAGCAAAAAGCAAAAAGCCTAAGCAACGCCGGCCCATGCATCCACATTAATGAACACAGAGAGCACAAGGCTTATGTCCACAAAAATACAGATACACACGCCAACGCCGCCCACGTCCACTGATTAACGCCCCCCATTGCCACTCCAAATAACCGCCCCAACTACCCTCGTCGTCACCTTAGATCGTAAGAGCATGCCCCTATCCACCACCTGGGGAAGCTCCCGGTGTATAGAAACTAGCAAAACCCCTACCGTGATACGCATTCCTACTTTTATAAGTAGTAGTAGTAGTTTTTTTTTTTTTTTTTTTTTTTTGTGGAGGGAGGGGAAATGCATTAACGCACACCACAGGGACAGCGGTCCACTGCCCTTCATCTCTCTTCAGTGCGAAGCATCTCAGAGATAATGTTCTCAGGAGTGGGTGTCACGCCGAGCTTATCCACTAGTTGCTGGCGCTCACGGTGCCATCTCTCGCACGCGAAAAACGTGTGTTCGACTGTATCAACCACCGCAGGGCAGTAAGCACATCTGGGGGATGCTTTTACCGCCACGCGATGGAGATAGGCATCGAACTGACCATGCCCAGAGAGAAACTGAGTCAGGTGATAATTCACCTTTCTGCACCCTCTCTCTACCCATGGTCGCAGGTTCGGGATCAGCTGGTGCGTCTATCTACCCACACTAGCCTGGTCCCACTCGTGTAGCCACGTCGTCAACGTTTTCGACCGACTATCGCCATCACTTTCGTCACCAGAGCCCAGAAATTTTCTTCGCTGCTTCAGTGCAAGCAACACGACAGGAATCGTTCGTGCTATCACAGTAACAGCAGCAGAGGAAACCATGCGGTAGGAGAAAGCGATCCTTAGAGATCCGATGCGCTGCACCAAAATGAGGCGCTCTTGGACGTCCCGTCTTGCAACCACATCCGCCCATACCTCCACGCCGTACAGCAGTATCGAGTTGAAAACCAACGCCAGAAGCCGTTTTTTGGCTTCTCGCGGGCCCCTACCGTTCCGCATTAACCGTGTTAGCGCTCCCGCAACCTTGGCGGCTTTGTCAGCTGCACTATTAATGTGCTCCCAGAAGGTGAGCCGTAAGTCAACCCACACCCCCAGGTAGCACACAACTGGGCTTCCGCAGATTGCCTCACCCGCAACGTTCAGGTGGAAGTCCCCCCCGAACCACCGTTGCCTGGTGAGGACGACTATCTCCGTCTTGTCGATGGCAAGTTAAAAACCGTGATCCCGCAGCCACCCTGACACTATGGCGATCGCCCACCAAATTTTGCGCTCAGCCTTCTCTCGGGATCTCACTGTGACATACAGTGCTATGTCATCAACAAAACCCATCAGCTTAACTCCCGGAGTCATTTCAAGGCGCAAACGTTCATCGTAGACCAGGTTCCATAAGTCAGGGCCAAGAGCGGAGCCCTGTGCGACTCCCAATGTCAGGCGCATCTCTCTTGGAGTAGAAGTAGTAGTAGTGGTAGAAGTAATAGTAGAAATAGTAGTAAAAGTAGTAGGAGTAGTAGTAGTGGTAGTCGCACCACTATAAGTTTGTTTTTTCTTTTTTTTTTTTTTTGTAAAAAAAGTACTCAGCGCAGCGTGGGTCCACATTAACCTGCCTTTTAACTCAAAGCCTTTTTGCCCTATTTTCATTCCGCTTGGGCCTTACACTTTTTTGAATGAAGAGCAGCTTCCGCGGCCTGCTTCGTGCTTGTTGTCCGTCGTTGGGCCAAGAAAGCACCGTGCTGGGCCTGGACACTCTTATTTTTCAGTGGTATGAGCCATCTCGTAACCTGCCTTCCTCTTCTACTTGTTTGGCAGATGCCTCGTCCACCTGTATCAACGCCAGCCTCTGTCCTCTGGCATTTGGCTTTAAGAGAGCTACTTCTGGCTCCTGGCTCTTAAGTCCAAAAGTCTCAGCAAAACCCTCTTTGACCTCATCTTCCTCTACAATAGCATCCAGGTCTCAGACCTCTAATGTCACTTTTTTGTTGCTCATTTTTGACAATACCCTGTCTAGCTACCGACTCTTTAATTTGCTGTGAGAATGTAATAGCATTCTATACACCTTTGGCCTTAATAAGTATGTCTCCTTTTTTTGTAGTGACAATACTTTTGACTGCCATTTTAGCCTTATCAGGGTCAAAGTTCACCTTCATCGTCCTTAGCACCTTTGCAAAGGTCTGCCCTTTGGCCATCTTCGCTACTACTGTTGTTGTCGCATCCGCGATTTTCTTCTGGCTTGTTTTTTCATTCAGGAGAATTTCTCCTTGTTCGCTACTGACTGTTTTCTTTTTCTTTGAAGGCATGGTTTGCTGGCATTTTTCAGGGCTGTCTGATGGGCTCCTGCTTCTTTTACTTCGTTCTATTTCCTTTAGGGCAGTGTTCAGGGTTCTTCTCTGTACATGCCGTTGAAAATTATTTCGCCTTTGTTCCCTCCACTGCAGGGATTCAAATGACGACTTTCAAGCGTTTGCATACAGCTTGAATGTACGCTACTTGCGGCTTTGAGCCCATTTTTATCAGCGATCGCTGTGTTGCCGTACTTATCGTTGATGAATTGTAGCGTCTCTGCAATATCTTTCGTTGCTGATTAGACTTTATTAGCCACTTGCTGTCACTTTACTCTGAGCTTAGCACCACTTTCTTCTGAAGAGGCAAGCTTCTACAGGGTCTGGTGGCTAAATACTGACACGTTGCTGTCCTTGGTGTCATTGGTGCCAATGCTCGACAGGCTTTCTCTTCGTCCTTTGTCCGTTAGAAAGGGCCATGAACATTATACAGTACCTGATAACCATGAGACACGTCTTTATGCCCCCCCCCCCAGAATTCGTGGGGCCTGCGACAGGCACCCGGGCTATCACTGGATCGGATCTGCCGGCAGATTTCTTCAGAGAGGTTAATGCTTGGGGTACAAGTTGTGCATCGACGTTTTTCATTTTGGCATCTTTTTTAATGTCGTACTGACCTGCAAAGGCCAGCACTACTTTTTTTTTAGAAATAAGTATTTTGAAAGGGTTAAAACCAGGGCAGCAGCCCTTTCTGTTACCAGAGAGAACCACTACTTGCTCGGGCCGGCCGGGAATCGCCACTCTCCCTCAGTTCCACCTGCGGAGACTGCCCTGGCGTTGAGTAGTCTAAGAACCGTGTTCACGAGTAATGTACCTATGTGTTGGTACACTACGGTTATCTCAGCAAGATGAGCAGCAAAGTGCAGTCCCATGGCCACGCAGACAACCCAACAAAACGAGCAGGTCACCCAGACTTACCTGGGCCTTCTGTGTCTGGCTTTACCTGACAGCAGGCGTCCAACTCAAGCCCAAGAAAGGATCCACCACCCGCAACTTGGAATAATCGGTCAGTATCCCTGTGTTTATTTAGTGAGAGTGTGATGCATGGATCTGAGAAGAATGTTAAAACCGGCGCTTACTTCTATACATGACAGGTTGGAGATTGGCTAAGACCTGTCAAGGTTGCCACCACACTAATACAGCAGGCTGATTCTTAGTGGCTAGGGCGGGGGGTCTGCCCCTGCCAGCCCTTTAAGTCGGCTGGTTTTTATTTGGGGATCCAGACAGCTCTCTTCAAGCTCTAGTCCCTACACGCATACACCACTTATGCTCTTATTTATTTTTTAAAGTTTCCCCTTTTTTGTTTTTTCTTTTGTTTTCGGAGAAATCCAGTCCCTCACACATTCAGACGAATAATTACTCATTTTCTAAGAGCCTACCCCATCCCAAGCCAGGTACCCTTACCAGTGACAAGGTCTGGCAACCCCTAGAGGGTGAGTAGTAGTAGTAGTGGTAGTAGTAGTAGTAGAAGTAGTAGTAGTAGTAGTAGTAGTAGTAGTAGAAGTAGTAGTAGTAGTAGTAGTAGTAGTAGTAGTAGTAGTAGTAGTAGTAGTAGTAGTAGTAGTAGAAGTAGTAGTAGTAGTAGTAGTAGTAGTAGTAGAAGTAGTAGTAGTAGTAGTAGTAATAGTCGTAGTAGTAGTAGTAGTAGTTGTAGTAGTAGTAGTAGTAGTAGTAGTATAAATTGTCGTCTGATCGTTTAAAAATTTTGGTCGTGGTCTTTGTTCCCTGTACGATGGGACTCGCTTAGTTTCAGTGACTCAAGGACAAATTATTCCTAAGTTACAATTAATGTACTACGAATCCGCTGAGTATTACGACCCTATACTGAATTTTATTGGTGCAAGCGTTAGTTGTAAATACTGTGTACCATGCAATAAGAGTTAATAGCGTACTAAGGATCACAGATGCTAAAACAAATGCTACAAGTGTATGCAATCTCCTCTTTACGATGTGACCAGTCTATTAAAAAAGTGTGATTCATGACACAGATTATTTTTTGACGTGGAGTGTTTTTTAAATTATTTGAAAAAAAGTTTTTATAATAAATCTCTTATTATTTGCAAAAAAATAAAAACATACCCGTTATGTTGCAAAACTATGTGAATATTTAACAAGACACATAAACATGAATGCGGTGTTTTTTTGTTGCAATTGTAAATAGTATGTACCCGTAAATCATCAATTTAACAACTAATTGTTAAAATTGAGCAACAAAAAACCTTATTCTTTAATATTATGCTACAGTTATTAAACGCAACAGACGACATCCAATGTAGGTGATGAGAAATAAAAATCAATATGAAGTAAATCTGTGTGTCGTTTAACAAGTATAAAATGCTTGTAGCAATGTACAAGTTATTCTGATAAGCTGCGATCATTGTGGTATTCGGGGATATACTTTTCAAATAAATCCAATTGAACAGTTGATAGATCTTACTTTGTACAACAAAAAATCAATACACAAGAATTCAATACTTAATTTATGTTTGAGTTTATAGTGGATTAACAGGGTGAACGCGTAGCCCCATCCGTTATCATGAACGGATCAAAAGTAATATTAATGGAATTCATGAAAATAAAGTTTATCGATAGTCTTAATTACTTTCATATGCCTTTAATCAGCTTACTTAAGCCGTATGGTCTGATGGAAATTGAAAAAGGTATTCTTTCACCTTTTTTTAACAAACCCGAAAATCAATCGTGCATAGATCCTCTAACGACTCTTAACGTATATTCGCCCGTTAATATGCATATGAAAGATCAAGATCAGATTTTTAAATGGTGTAATGAACAAGTAGAAAATAAATATATATTTGTCTTTGAAAATAAAATTAATCAATACTATTAACAAGTTATAAAAATTTTAAGATTAACTTGCTTAGCTTTTTGAAAGACCTTTGAAAAATTCGAGGTGGACCTTTTTGCAAAATGTACAAGAATGTATAGAAGAAAATTTCTGTAAAAAAATTTAATTCGTATAATATTACAAAATACTTACTGAATGGTGAACAATCAATCTGAAATAGCTCTAAAATGGCTTTATTAAATGGAAAAATGTGTTATCTAGCGAGTCATCGTACACGTTGGACACTGTCAAGAGAGACGCTTACCAGAAAGTATTCTCGTCAAAAGATACTGTACTCCACTAGATGGTGTGTATCCATAGGAACCGTATTACAGTTCCAAGGTTGCTTTTGGCATGGCTGCCTGCAGTAATACCGGATTAACCGATACACCGTTTTGACGACCAGAGATACAATGGACAATAGATGTAAGAAAACTTGCACAATTAACGAAAATATAAGAATGTCAAATTGTGAATTGATAGAAAAATGGGCATGTGATATTTACCGAGAAGTACGTGAAAATGTGAAACTTTTAAATTTCATTCCAGAAAACGAAAATTGTAGGAATAGAAAACCATTGAATCCACGTGATATTTTTTTTGTGTTTAAACAGAAAACACTGAAAAAATGTATCATTTTTGGGACGGAGAAAAAGTTAAATACATTGACGTAAGCTCTTGGTATCCATGTATTAGCAAACGAGGTATATTTTCCGTTGGTCATCTAACGTTGTACTCTAATGAAGCGGAATGTAAAAAATAGTAGGTAAAAATAATGATATATTTAAAATAGATGGCTTGATTATATGTAATGTGCTCTCATCTAGAAATTCGTATCATTCTGTATTACAGATGAAAAGGCATGGTAAGCTAATTTTTTCTTTGTGTCGTACGTATTGAGATAAGATAATGCAAAATTGCTTCTCCTGCCTCTCATATAGGTATGGTACATCGTGCTGAGAGCGCTAAAGTTATGGTCCTCTTCCCTATAACTTGTCGAGCCTGCGATAGCCACCCCGGCTTGCACTAGATCAAAACTGCCGGTGGATTTCCTCAGAGAGATTACTGTTTCTCTCTGACGTTTATCGTTGTAAGGTCTTTTTTGTGTGTTGTACCAACTAGCAGAGGTCAGCACTATTTTTTTTCCTTAAAATTAAGTGTCTCGTCAAGGTGTCAACCAGAGCAGCCGCTTTTTTATTGCCCCAGAAGGGTGCTACTTAATCAGGCTGATCGAAAATCACCACTCTCCCTTAGTCTTACCTGCACATGCTGCCCTGGCGTTGTGTACGAAGTGTTACAGTGGTGATTGTGTGTAGTAAGTGCTTATATGGGCATACAACAATAGCCCAAAAGACGCGAGAAACAGGCATACAATTTTATGACCAGAGCAGAGATCCCGCCAAAATGGGCTGGCATAAGCAATTCTCCGAAAAGTGCCACCATGTAACCTTCTCAGTAAAAGTAAGCCTAAATTAGTCAGCCCACCACATCTTTTTTGTTTATAAGGTGTGCAGCCGTATAAAATAAGGTAACTCAGCATTATCTGGGCCTCATCGTCCAGCTTTACTTACTGCCAGGCCCCCCACGCCACGCCAGCACGGAAAAGATTTCCCCTCCTGACAAATCTCACCCGAGATCTCATGCCAAATTCTCATCTGAGATCTTAGGTGAGAATTCTAAAAGAAAAATTAAAAAAAAAATTTTGTGCAACTATTATAATTTATACATTAATAGAATGATTACCTAAAATATCGACAGTTACAGGAAAAAAAAAAAAAATTCAGCCAATATGGGACACGAATTCGAGCCCCCAGTTTATCAGGCAAGCATCTTACCGCTTGGCCAGAGTTGATGAGATACCAGTCCAACAATTAACGTCTATATAAAGTGTAAGTATGTGTTATTGTTTTTCTTATTCATAACTGAATCATACAATTATTAATAGATTTAATTTTTCCCAATCTTAATTCTGATAGTTAACCAACTAGATAATATTATGGAACATTAGTTTCTTCACAAACAATATTTTCTCTCTTCAAATTACTCTTGAGGGGGCCTTATATCCAACTTAGGCATAAGTTTTTAATAATAATTATGAATTTTTATTTAAATGTAATAATAAAGAAAAACTACAATAAAAAACAGGGGGACTTGATGTATTGTGAATAAATTACTTTAAAAAAATCCTAATTGCTTGCGTGTATATTATTTTATTTTGAAAAANACTACTACTACTACTACTACTACTACTACTACTACTACTACTACTACTACTACTACTACTACTACTACTACTACTACTACTACTACTACTACTACTACTACTACTACTACTACTACTACTACTACTACTACTACTACTACTACTACTACTACTACTACTACTACTACTACTACTACTACTACTACTACTACTACTACTACTACTACTACTACTACTACTACTACTACTACTACTACTACTACTACTACTACTACTACTACTACTACTACTACTACTACTACTACTACTACTACTACTACTACTACTACTACTACTACTACTACTACTACTACTACTACTACTACTACTACTACTACTACTACTACTACTACTACTACTACTACTACTACTACTACTACTACTACTACTACTACTACTACTACTACTACTACTACTACTACTACTACTACTACTACTACTACTACTACTACTACTACTACTACTACTACTACTACTACTACTACTACTACTACTACTACTACTACTACTACTACTACTACTACTACTACTACTACTACTACTACTACTACTACTACTACTACTACTACTACTACTACTACTACTACTACTACTACTACTACTACTACTACTACTACTACTACTACTACTACTACTACTACTACTACTACTACTACTACTACTACTACTACTACTACTACTACTACTACTACTACTACTACTACTACTACTACTACTACTACTACTACTACTACTACTACTACTACTACTACTACTACTACTACTACTACTACTACTACTACTACTACTACTACTACTACTACTACTACTACTACTACTACTACTACTACTACTACTACTACTACTACTACTACTACTACTACTACTACTACTACTACTACTACTACTACTACTACTACTACTACTACTACTACTACTACTACTACTACTACTACTACTACTACTACTACTACTACTACTACTACTACTACTACTACTACTACTACTACTACTACTACTACTACTACTACTACTACTACTACTACTACTACTACTACTACTACTACTACTACTACTACTACTACTACTACTACTACTACTACTACTACTACTACTACTACTACTACTACTACTACTACTACTACTACTACTACTACTACTACTACTACTACTACTACTACTACTACTACTACTACTACTACTACTACTACTACTACTACTACTACTACTACTACTACTACTACTACTACTACTACTACTACTACTACTACTACTACTACTACTACTACTACTACTACTACTACTACTACTACTACTACTACTACTACTACTACTACTACTACTACTACTACTACTACTACTACTACTACTACTACTACTACTACTACTACTACTACTACTACTACTACTACTACTACTACTACTACTACTACTACTACTACTACTACTACTACTACTACTACTACTACTACTACTACTACTACTACTACTACTACTACTACTACTACTACTACTACTACTACTACTACTACTACTACTACTACTACTACTACTACTACTACTACTACTACTACTACTACTACTACTACTACTACTACTACTACTACTACTACTACTACTACTACTACTACTACTACTACTACTACTACTACTACTACTACTACTACTACTACTACTACTACTACTACTACTACTACTACTACTACTACTACTACTACTACTACTACTACTACTACTACTACTACTACTACTACTACTACTACTACTACTACTACTACTACTACTACTACTACTACTACTACTACTACTACTACTACTACTACTACTACTACTACTACTACTACTACTACTACTACTACTACTACTACTACTACTACTACTACTACTACTACTACTACTACTACTACTACTACTACTACTACTACTACTACTACTACTACTACTACTACTACTACTACTACTACTACTACTACTACTACTACTACTACTACTACTACTACTACTACTACTACTACTACTACTACTACTACTACTACTACTACTACTACTACTACTACTACTACTACTACTACTACTACTACTACTACTACTACTACTACTACTACTACTACTACTACTACTACTACTACTACTACTACTACTACTACTACTACTACTACTACTACTACTACTACTACTACTACTACTACTACTACTACTACTACTACTACTACTACTACTACTACTACTACTACTACTACTACTACTACTACTACTACTACTACTACTACTACTACTACTACTACTACTACTACTACTACTACTACTACTACTACTACTACTACTACTACTACTACTACTACTACTACTACTACTACTACTACTACTACTACTACTACTACTACTACTACTACTACTACTACTACTACTACTACTACTACTACTACTACTACTACTACTACTACTACTACTACTACTACTACTACTACTACTACTACTACTACTACTACTACTACTACTACTACTACTACTACTACTACTACTACTACTACTACTACTACTACTACTACTACTACTACTACTACTACTACTACTACTACTACTACTACTACTACTACTACTACTACTACTACTACTACTACTACTACTACTACTACTACTACTACTACTACTACTACTACTACTACTACTACTACTACTACTACTACTACTACTACTACTACTACTACTACTACTACTACTACTACTACTACTACTACTACTACTACTACTACTACTACTACTACTACTACTACTACTACTACTACTACTACTACTACTACTACTACTACTACTACTACTACTACTACTACTACTACTACTACTACTACTACTACTACTACTACTACTACTACTACTACTACTACTACTACTACTACTACTACAACAACAACTACTACTACTACTACTACTGCTACTACTACTACTACTACTTCTACTACAACTCCCGGGTGGGGTTTTCGCTAGTTTCTCAATACCCGGTGCTTCCCCGGGTGGCGGATAGGGGCATCCTCTTAAAATGTGAGGTGACGATGGGCAGCTGGAGTGGCTCTCAGTGGTGGTGGTCGGGGGCGTGGATCGGGGGGCGTGTGTGGCGTTGGCGTGTGTATCAGCGGCGATGTGGACGGGGGACTAGTGTCCCATGCCTCCATCGGTGTGGATGCAGGGCCGGCTCTGATTGTGCTCCTTGTTCTTCGCTTTTTGCTGCTTCCGTTGGTGGCACTCCATTGCTTGATGCGGGCCAACAAAAACTAGCACCCGTCGTGTATAGAAGTAAGCGGCGGTTAAAACATTCTTCTTAGATACATGCATCACACACTCTTACTAAACAAAAACACGAATTGTTCTAGGTTGCGTGTGGCGGGTCCTTTTCCGGGCTTGCGTTGGAGGCCTGGCGGCAGGGGAAGCCGAACGATGAGGCCCAGGTAAGTCTGGGTAACCACATCTGATATGGCTGTACGCCTCATAAACAAAAAAGACGTAGTGGGCCGACTAATCTAGGCTTACTACCACTAAGGAGGCTATATGGCGGCACCTTAGTGCCTTATGCCAAAAAATTCCACTGAATGACAAAACTAGCCGGAAGAAAAGAGTGGACGCCATAACAACAGTAGTTGTGAAGATGGCTGAAGGACAGACCTTTGCAACGGTGCTGAAGACTATGAAGGCGAACTTTGACCCTAATAAGGGTAAAGAAGCAGTCCAAAGTGTTGTCACTACAAAAAAAGGAGACATACCTATTAAAGCCAAAGGTGTAGATAATGCTACTGCATTCTTACAGCAAATTAAAAAGTCGGTAGCCAGACAGGGTACTGTCAAAATGAGCGACAGAAAAGTGACATTAGAGGTCCAAGACCTGGATGCCAATGTAGAGGAAGATGAGGTCAAAGAGGCTTTCGCTAGGACTTTTGGACATCAGAGCCAGGAGCCAGAAGTTGCTCTCTTAAAGCCAAATACCAGAGGACAGAGGCTGGCTTTAATAACGGTGGACGAAGATCTGCCAGACAAGTAGAAAAGGAAGGCAGGTTACGAGTTGGCTTTGTAAGCTGCCGAATTCGAAGAAGAATCGAAGTAACAAGATGTTACAAATCCCTGGGATATGGACACGTCTCGGGCAACTGTTAGAATAAAAACAGATCTAAGCTGTGCTTCCGGTGTGGAAGCTCAAACCACCGGAAGAAAGAGTGTCCGAGCCCAGCATGGTGCTTCTTTTGCCCAACAACGGACAACAAGCACGAAGAAGGCAGCGGGAGCAGCCCTTTATTTAGAAAAGCCCTAAAAGAGGCCAGGGATAAGGCCTCAGCAAGATCAGAATAAGGCCAAAAGGCCTGGAGTTGAACGACAGGCTCATGTGGACCCACGCTGCGCTGGGTACTTTTTACCTATCAGTAAGGAAAAGCATTAATCTTATAGTGGTGCTGGCTAAGTAGGCGGCCTACTATGAAGCCCTAGACAAGGTGCTGGTCCTCAGGGACCTTGAGTCCTTTTTAGAACTCGAGAGCATTAGCACCTCTAGCATATGGTGGCGAGTAAGCTCGTTCATGCTGTGAGACGCGATGGTATCCTCGGTGGCTCCACCCTGAAGTAATTCTAATGCGGTTCCGGGGTGGATCAAAAGCCACGCGGCATGGGAGGGGTTTTAGTGGGTATGGGTGGTCTAATAAAAAAAATCCACCGAGTCTAACACTACCGCTGTTCCTGCAGTGCGCCTCAAAGCATTTTTCCTCCCTCCACAAAAAAAAAAAAAAAAAATTTCTCCTACAACTACTACTACTCCCGGGTGGGGTTTTTACTGGTTTCACGATACCAGGCGCTTCCCCAGGTGGCGGATAGGGGAATCTTCATGAGTGGCTTTCTGTGGTGGTGGTTGGGGGCGTGGATTAGGAGGCGTGTGCGGCGTATGTATCTGTGGCTGTGTGGGCAGGAGACTAGTGCCCTGTGTCTTCTTTGGTGTGGATGCATGGGCCGGTCCTGCTTGTGCACCTTGTTCTTCGCTTTCTTCTGCCACAGTGGGTGGTGCTATAATGCTTGACGCGGGCAAACGAAAACTAGCACTTGTCGTGTATAAAAGTAAGCGCTGGTTATAACATTCTTCTCAGATACGTACATTACACTATCACTAAACAAACACAGAGATACTGATCGATTGTTCCGAGTTGCCGGTGGTGGGTCCTTTCCCGAGCTTGCGTTGGACGCCTGGCGGTGGGTAAAGCCGGACGATGAGTCCCAGGTAGGTGTGGGTAACTACATCTGATATGACTGTACGCCTAATAGACAAAAAAGACGTGGTGGGCCTACTAATCTAGGCTGACTACCACTGAGTAGGCTATTTGGCAGCACCTTCGTGCCTTGCGCAAGCTCGTTTTGTTTGGTTGTCTGTGCGGCCGAGGGACTGTACGTTGCTACTCGTCTCGCTGAGATGACCGTAGTGTACCAACATATACATACATTACTCACAAACACCATTCTTATACTTATTACTCAACGCCAGGGCAGTCTCCGCGGGTGGGACTAAGGAAGAGTGGTAACTCCCGGCCTGCCTGAGCAAGTAGTGGTTCTCTCTGGTAACAGAGACGGCTGCTGCCCTGGTTTTAACGCTTTCTGAATACTCATTTCTAGAAAAAAGGGTACGCTGGCCTTTGCGGATCAGTACGACATTAGAAAAGATGCCAATATGAAAAATGTCGATGCACAACTTGAACCCAAGGTGGTTACCTCTTTGAGGGAATCCACTGGCAGTTCCAATTTGGTGAAAGCCTGGGTGACTGTCGCAGGCCCCACACATTATGGGGGGGGGGGCATAAAGGACGTGTCTCATGGTTTTTAGGGACTGCTTAATGTTCCATGGCCCTTTCTCAAAGGACGAAGAGAAAACCTGTCGAGCATAGGCACCAACGACACCGAGGACAGCAATGTGTAAGTATTAAGCCACCAGACCCTGGAGAAGCTTGCCTTTTTAGAAGAAAGTGGTGCTGAGCTCAGAGTTAAGTGACAACAAATGGCTGATAAAGTCTAATCAGCGACAAAAGATATTGCAGAGACGCTACAATTGATTAACGATAAGTACGGCAACACAGCAAACGCTGTTAAAAATGGGCTCAAAGCCGCGCTTGAACACCTTCAAGAGGCAGAGATGCTAGGAAAAGGCTTTCTTTATGAAGAAGAAGTGTATACAAACGCTTAAAAGTCGTTATTTGAATCCCTGCAGTGGAGGGAACAAAGGCGAAATAATTTTCAACGGCATGTTCAGAGAAGAACCCTGAACGCTGCCCTAAAGGAAATAGAACGAAGTAAAAGAAGCAGGAGCCCATCAGACAGCCCTGAGAAACGCCAGCAAACCTTGCCTTCAAAGAAAAAGGAAACAGGCAGTGGCAAACAAGAAGAAATTCTTCTGAATTAAAAAACAAGCTAAAAGAAGAAAGTGGATGTGACAATAACAGTAGTGGTGAAGATGGCTGAAGGGCCGACCTTTGCAAAGGTGCTGAGGACGATGAAGTAGAAATTTGACCCTGATAGGGCTTACGTGGCAGTCTAATGTGTTGTCACTACAAAAATGGAGACATACTTATTAAGGCCAAAGTCGTAGAGAATGCTACTGCATTTTTACAGCAAATTAAAAAGGTGGTAGCCAGACAGGGTACTGTAAACATGAGCAACAAACAAGTGACACTAACGGTCTGAGACCTGGATGCTATTGTAGAGGAAGATAGGGTCAAAGAGGCTTTTGCTAGGACTTTTCGACTTAAGATCCAGGAGCCAGAAATAGCTCTTTTAAAGCCAAATGCTAAAGGACAGAGGCTGGCGTTGATACAGGTGGACGAGGCATCTGCCAGACAAGTAGAAGAGGAAGGCAGGTTACGAGATGGCTTCGTAAGCGGCCGAATACAAATAAGAGTTAAAGTAACAAGATGTTACAAATACTTGGGATATGAACACGTCTCAGGCAATTGTAGTAAAGAAAACAGATTAAAGCTTTGCTTTCGGTGTGGAAGCTCATACTACTGAAAAATAAGAGTGTCCAGGCCCAGCACGGTGCTTTCTTGGCCCAAAGATGGACAACCAGCACGAAGTAGGCAGTAAAAGCTGCCCTTCATTTGAAAAAGCTCTAGAAGAGGCCAGGGGTTTGGCCCAAGCAGGACGAAAATAAGGCAAAAAGGCCTAGAGTTAAGAGGCAGGCTAATGTGGACCCACGCTGTACTGGGTACTTTTTACCTATCAGGAAGGAAAAGCATCAAGCTTATAGTGGTGCTTGCTAGGTTAGCGGCCTATAATGGAGCGTTTGAAAGGGTGCTGGTGCTTAGGGACCCCGAGTCCTTTTCAGGACTCAAAAGCATAAGCACCTCTAGCAAACGGTTGTGAGTTAGCTTGTTACTATTGTAAGACGCGGTGGTCTCCCTGGTGGCTTCACTCTAAAGTAATGCTAACATGGTTCTGGGGTGAATCAAAAGCCATGCGGCATAGGGGGGGGGGGTTCAGTGGGTATGGTTAGTCTTCTAAAAAAAATCCACCGAGTCTCATACTACTGCTGTCCCTGCCGTGTCCTAATGCAATTCTCCTAGCTCCACAAAAAAAAGAAAAAAACTACTACTGCTAATATACTACTATTACTACTAATACTTTTCCCAAGTGTGTTTTTGCTAGTTTCTTGATACTAGGCTCTTCCCAAGGTGTCCGATAGGGGCATCCTCTTAAGATATGAGGTGACGATGGCCAGTTGGAGTAGCTGTCTGTGGTGGTGATCGTAGGCGTCGATTGGGTGGCGTGTGCAGCATTGACGTGTGTATCTGTAGCGGTGTGGACTGGAGACTTGTGCTCTTTGTTTTCATCAATGTCAATACATGGGCCGAACCTACTTGTGCTTCATGTTTTTGGTTTTTGGCTGCCACCAGAAGTGACGCTACAGTGCTTAATGTGGGCCAACAAAAACTAGCACCTGTCGTGTATAGAAGTAAGCGGTGGTTACAACATTCTTTCCAAAAAGATGCACCATATTCTTATCAAAGAAACATAGGGATACTTACAGATTGTTTTAGGTTGCGGGTGGCGGGAGACAGGGTG
The DNA here is from genome assembly GCF_000648655.2 of Copidosoma floridanum. Next base: position 2,284,467 of record NW_019384279.1, on the reverse strand, counting down.
CTGGTCCTTAGGGACCCCGAATCCTTTGCAGGACTTGAGAGGATTTGCTTCTCTAGCAAATGGTAGCAAATTAGCACATTAATGCTGTGAGACGCGATGGTCTGCCTGGTCGCTCCACTCTGAAGTAATGCTAACGCAGTTCTGGGGTGGATTAAAAGCTGCGCGGCATGGGGGGATTTTAGTGGGTATGGGTGGTCTAATAAAAAAAATACACTGAGTTATACAATACTACTTTTTTTGTGGTGTAATTTAATGCATTTTCCTTCCGTTCTTGAAAAAAACAAAAAAAAAAAAAAAAAAAAAAAAAAAAAAAAAAAANAAAAAAAAAAAAAAAAAAAAAAAAAAAAAAAAAAAAATAAACTGCTAATACTTCTACTTCTACTACTATGTGAAACGAGCATAGCAAGCTCCCCACAAGACAAGGAATGCTGGTGTTCTGATCACTCTAGACGTTAAAAATTCCTTGAAATCGGCAAGTTGGTCTGATATAAGAAGGCCACTGTACGAACAGGATGTACCAACATATTTGAGAGGGGTCCTGGTTCTAGACAATTATTTTCTGGATCATGTACTCGGGTACAACACAACAGAGGGACCACGAGTGGTAAAATTAACGTTGGGGGTGGCTCAGAGCACGGCGCTGATGATATTGCTCTGGTCGTCCTAGCAAGATCCCATACCTAGGCTGAGCTTTAGGATTCAGTGGAGGACTTTTAGGGTGTCGGAGTGGCTGGGGGACCATGGCGTCGAGCTGGCTTGCCAAAAAACGGTGATGGTTGTCCTCACTAGATAGCGATGGTTTGGTGACAATTTTTGGGTGATAGTCGCAAGTGTGGTGATCTGCGAGAGCTCCGTGGTCAGGTTCCATGGAGTGTGGATTGATTATCGACTCACATTTGGGAAACACGTTAGATGAACCTTTGAAAAGGCCCTCAAGGTAACAGGGACTTTGTCGCCACTGATGCTAAACATCGGTGGGTCGCGAGAATCTTAAAGAAGGCTTCTCGCGTCAGTGGCGAACTCTATCATGTTCTACGGTTTGGATGCCTGGCCAGATGCGCTGTTGATGGCATAGCTTTGGAACCACCTCACATCTGTGCAGCGGGTTGGGGCCTTGTGGGTCACCTTTGCGTACTGCACAGTGTGTTCGGCCGCAGTGATAATTATCGCAAGAACTGTACTCATCGTTTTTTTGGTGCAGGAGTGCAGAGCCGGGCTTCTGGTAGGTGGGATGGAGTCAGATGACGACAGGAGGGAGAAAAGCACGTGACTCTAGCAACAGAAGTGGGATGAGGCTGCTGTAAGCAGATACGCACCTACTTATACTGATCCTGTGGCCATGGCTCAGACGTGGCCACGGTGATGTTAATTATTACCTCACCAGCTTCTCTCGAAACATGGACAGTTTAAAGCATATCTTTACCACATGGCGTCAAGACCAACACCTAGTTGTAATTACTACCCTGGGGTGAACGATATAGTGGAGCACACTTTCTTTTAGTGTAAGAGGTAGCGAGAGCAGCGGCAGCGGCTGGAAGACCGTTTGGGTAGGATTGTCACGCCTGAAAACATCATCGGCGTCATGTTAAGCGACACCGATGCATGAAGGGCTGTTGATAGATTTGATCGAAGGGTTCTCAAAGAGATAATGAGAAAGGAAGTGACTTCTTGGCAGTATTGTGAGAACTTGTACTGCTCTAAGTTGTTCTACTTATTAGCAAGGGAAAGCATCAAGCATTTAGTGGTGCTTGCAAAGACTACAGCCTACAAAGAAGCGCTAGACACGGGTGCTGGTCCTTAGAGACTTCGAGTCCTTTTCAGGACTTAAAAGGATTTGCACCACTAGTAACTGGTGGCGAGCTTGCTCACTAATGCTATGAGACGCGGTGGTCTCCCTGTTGGCTACACCTGGAAATAAGGCTACTGTGGTGCCAGGGTGGAACTAAAATTTTGTGACATGGAGGGGGGGGGGGTTTAGTTGGTAATAGTGGTCTATTAAAAAATCCACTAAGTCCCACACTACCACTATCTTTATGGTGTGCATTAAGGCATTTCTCCTTCCTACAAAAAAAAATCTGTACTTCTACTCCTAGAGGATTTTTTTTAGTTTTTTCATACCAGGCATTTCTCAGGTGATGGATAGGGGCTCTCCTAGATTCTGGGGGGGGGTGCTTCTTATTTTAGGGGTTACTTCTAAGTTTTGGAGGGGCATGGAGTAGGTTGGACCAATGTGGTGGGGGTGAGTGGTGGGAAGCAGGGCATGCGGTAGATATTGGCTTGTATACCTGTGTCTATAGAGGTAGAAGCTCTAAGTTTTTTGCTTCTATTTATGTTTATGGGTGGGCTGGAGCTTCTTATGTCTTGTGTTTTTTATTTTTTACTTCCACTGTTGGTTTTGATTTCAATGCTTAAGGTGTTTTAACAAAAACTAGCATTCCGTCATATACATAGTAGTACACTAATACAGGTACACTAGCAGGAACCCTCGTGTGTCGGGTCGTGGGATCTTTCTCTTGCTAAAGTGGGGGCTTGACAGTAGTAGAGGCCAGATTATGAGGCCTGGATAATGCTGGGTAACTACATTAGATATGGCTGCATGCCTTGTAAAAAAAGCCGTGCTGGGCTCACTAATCTAGGCTTACTACTACTGAGTAGGCTACATGGTAGCACTTTTCAGTGTTCTGTTTACGTCAGCCCGTCTTGTTGGGTTTATTACTCCTATCAGGGGTAGGTATGCCTGTTTTTCCTCTCTCTGAGGCACTTGTGGTTTGCCTATACAAACATTCACGACACATGACTGCTCCTTTTTTCACTTTGTATGCAACGCCAGAACAGTCTCCGCAGGTGTGACTAAGGGAGAGTGGCTACCCCTGGCTGGCCCCAGCAAGTAGCGCTTATCTCTGACAACAGAGTTAACTACTGCATTGGTCTTAAATTTTTAGATACTTATTTTCGGAAAAAAGGTAGTGTTGACTTTCACTGGTTAATACGATCTAAAAAAAATTTAAAAATTAATGAACCAACGCACACCACGCTACGTTCATTTACTTATTAGTTAGAGAAAGCGTTAGGCAATAAGTGACGCTTGCAAAGATTACAGCTTACAATGAAGCGCTCGAATTATGTGCTAGCTCTCATGGATCCTAAGTCCTATTTAAAACTCAAGAGGATTGGCACCTCTAGCAACTGGTTAAAATTTATCGGTTTATTCTATAAGCAGGTCATAGAGTTTTTGGATCAAATAGCATGAGATTTATCTTAAATTGAATAGCATCTTTCGCGAAAATCATTATGAATTAGAAAAAAAAGTTTAATGCCCTTTTCTCTATGAAGAATCCAAGCGCGAAGGTACATACGATACACTTCTAACTAAAAGTGTCAGTAACCCTGGCTCGGTTCGGTGCCCTGCATTTGTCAACATTGAAGGCATAAGTGAAATAAAAGAAAACTGGCTATGCAACTTTTCTAACACACCGCTACCGGATTGTGTCTCAAGCATATAAGAGTTGGGAGTTAAATTGAATTTCGTTTCTAATGTTAATAAATGTGATTATTTTCAACTTTTCAAGAATGTCGAGCATTCAATAAAATATTCGGGAGAACTTGAGACTGTCAGAAAAGAACTACTTAACATTATTGGTAACAAAAGACACAATGTATCTACTCGTCTTTCTGTAAATGATGGAATTCTCCAAGACAATTTAAAGCAAACACGAGTATTTCTTAAAAAAAATAAACACATTTTAATTACTAAAGCATAAAAAGGTTATATTACTGTTGTCATTGACAAAGAAACTCTTACATTAATAATGTAGAAGAATTATTAAGTGATAATAAATATTATTTACAGCAAGAAAATAATCCTTCAAAGCAATTAATTAAAAATACAAAAAATTTTGCAAGCAAGTGGGAGTACTACGGTTTTTTTGTTAATTAAATGTGTTTGATAAAGATATTCGTAAAAAAAACTTATCTAAATGATACGGACTAGTAAAAATATACAGAGAAGACTTTCCTAGCCGTATCGTTGTCTCGACAATGATTTCACCTATACCTATACTTTTACAAAATTTCTTTCCGATTTTTTGATTAAGAATATTTCACTAGCAAAATCACACGTAAAAAATAGTTATCAGTTCAAAAATAAATTAAAAGATGTTATTATTTTACTTGGTTACACTCTTATTAGTATAGATGTTGTTAGTTTGTTTGCTTATACGAGTGAAAAATTAATCATAAATGCATTAAGACATTTTTGGAAATTCTTGAATGGTAAAATCAATGCTTTTCTCAATGAATTTTGAACAGGTGTACCTTTGACTTTGAATTCAACCTTTTTCCGTTTTAACAACAAATTTTATAAACAAATTTTTGGCTCTCTAATGGGCAGTCCCTGTAGTCCAGTTCTGTGTGATCTTGTAATACGTTTACTTAAAATGTCATGCTTAGAGAAGTTGTTTCGATGTTTCACTGTATGTACGGTACGTGGATAATATTCTCATATGTGTACCTACTAAATATGTTAACTATACTAAAAACGTTTTCAATAGCTATTGTCCGGAATCACAATTCACTTTTAAAACATGCAACAACAACAGCATTAGTTTCTTAGATTTAAAAATTATTATTCAACAAAATAACACAGTGCTAACTAATTAGTACCAAAAACCCACACATTCAAGCCAATACTTTAATTTTCTCTCCCACGATCCAATTTAACATAAAATAGATATCATTTACACATTAGTAGACTTTTCCATTTAGTTTGCAGACACCCAATTCCACAACGATAATTTAAAATTCATCAATAAATTTTTACTAGCTAACAACTATGCTCAAAAATTTATTGATAAGTTTTTAAACAAAAGAATAAGTACCTTAAAAAATGTAAGTATGATTGGAAATCGCATAGGAATGATAACGATTATAAACTAATCTTATCATTACCGTATATTCCTTACTTGCACGGTCCTATTAAATATTTTTGTAAGAAGCTTCACATTGGTCTTGTATACAGTTTAAATAATAAATTGAATTCGATCTTTTCACTTGGAAAATATGTAACAGAGCCAGTCAATAAAAATAATGTCGTTTACCACATACCATGAGTGAATTGCAACTGCTGTTACGTCGGTCAAACATCAAGAGCTTTAAAATTAAGAATGGCAGAACATAAAAAAGACATAGAGAAAAAAAAGCATACATCTGTATTATCACAACATAGCATTGAATTCACACACAACTTTAAAAATTTTAGACACAGAACAAAATAAAAAAAGCGCCTGTTTTCCGAAATTTTAAATATGCATTATTTCAATAATAATATTAATATACAACAAGATACAGAAAAATTGAAAAATTGTTACAAGTCTTTTGTTACGTCAATTAATAAAGAAGGCTAACTTTATGTACATGATTTGAGGGCCTCTTTCATTTATAGTATTAGGAAAACATGATCTGTTTACGTACGTCTTACAAGGAACTGCTTGTGATTCTTATTTGATTGTATTGTGTGAGTATATTGTGTCATTTATATATGTGCAGGGTATAAAAGCAACAAAACTTGTAATGTAGTCAGAGTTTCAAGTTTTGTGATTTTACATCCCCTTCGTAAGAGTCAGAGGTATATTATACACTATACTTAATTTGTAGTCTTGGGACATTGTCCAAACGGCCGAAACGTCATTTTGTTTTTCAATAAATACAAAATTTGACAGTATTACGATTGAACGTTATTTTACTAATTTAACGTATTTATTGTATACGTTATACATATGCATAACAAGAATGTGTAATCCATGCCCATTCTTGCAATTGTATGCTCCATTGATTCCTTACATATATTATTAAGAATAAATCAAGATTCCATAGTTCGGTTGTACGACATTATCTGTACGTGCAGTTACATTCAAGATATAACAGTATTTGACTCACCATACATACAAAAGGGTAAATAAAAAGTAACTGTTTATGTTTTCAATGAGTGATGGTCATTTTTACACTTAATCCAGCATACTCATATCCACAATGAGACTTTTAGAGTTTAACTGAGTAATTTGATATTTGATCAAGAAAAAAAGTAACTATTACATGTTTGCAAGGATGTAATGACAAATTTATGAAATCTTTAGCTTTGCCTTGCCTTAATGCACTTGATTTGCACTGATATTCTAGATATCACAAGGTCAGAGACAGACATCTAATTTCACGTCTGCGTACTGTAAAACAAGCATTATCTTCACGTTGATATTTTCTCTCACTGAAAGCTTATACATAGTTTTTGTTATTATACCATTGCACAACGTAAATATAGACGTCTCAAGTAATCCTATTTACTAAGGGAGCTACACAAACAATATCCCTTATGAAATGTATTTATTATTGTAGAGACATTTATGATTGAAACGTAAATTTTTTATTTAAAACATACATTTTCTGACTACGTGGTTCAAAATGTCAGAGTCCAATGAGTAGCAGAGCTTCGAAATAAGAGGATTTGTTGAATTCAGATTAGATCTTATCTCATGCAATTGAAATGAAGTATATATCGAAAAGTGATCGAGAATTCTTCAAAACCGTTACCATACGACCAAGAAACTCTAGTTTGTAGTTATTTTTCTAAATCCCACTGTTAATTATCTGCTAGAAGAACTTCGGAGTATATTTTAATATTAAATACGTACGTTTACTTAGTTGTTGTCATGTTTATTTTTTTTGTTGTAATTTAAATGTACAATGAATATAACCTTTATACAATTGGTAGAAAAATTGGTTCTACTAAAATAAGTACAGTTTCTGAAAGTTGAAAAAAACTGTTGCATTCCATAACATTTTAAGCAAATAAGTATTTTATTTAACTATCTTTTATACATTACACGCAGCATCCTCATTTTGGCTTCGCACGAGACTCACTAAATGGAGCACCGTAATGTGTTGACATGAAAAGTGAATTATTTTTAGTGAAAAATTTTACATCTATTTCTGATACTTCTCAGAACAAAAATCTTCTTATTAAAAACATATTTGTTCGGAATCCATACAGTTTATTTGGTCAAGTGAAAAGCTGTAAAAAGTGAGAAAAATACAATAATTCTGAAAAGTACCGTGCACTCCTTATAATATGAAATAATCGTTGGCCCTAAAAAGCCGTTGTTTTGTAGTTTTTCCCATATAATCTAATAACAGGGCTGTTTTTTAAGATGTAAGGATTTAAAAGTCACAAAAGATATGCCATTAAAACAAGTTTTTTTCTTTTATTTCACAACTTTATTACCACACCAACAAAGTCCTGAAGCTTAATTTCTATATTTTTTATCGCCACAAAAAAACAAATACATATTTTACAATTTTTAAAAACTAGAAGATTCAAGAAATAACTATCAGGGTTATAGCAAAAAGCTTATCTTTCACTTGAATTCTTTATTCATCGATTTTGATGCTGCATTAATCTCGATGAATGTTCAGCGTCATTTTCTTGACACCTAAAATTGTATTCATTAGATGCATTTGAAGTCTTCCTTCCAATTCGACTTCTTGCGTATAGTTAAGACTTTTATGGGCCCTTAAGGCTATTTTTTTTAACCTTATAAGGTTGTTAAATACATGTTGATAAGGTAGTTCGACGTCCGATGACCCTGAAAAGGACCAGTGAGCTTTTAAAGTAAACTCTTTCTTGACTGAAATTTCCAGTAAACGTGACTGCCTGGATTCCTCAGGGTGATATTCTCTGGCCTGCTATTCTGGCACCAGACTGATCGTGAGGAAAACTACAACATTTGTTTCTTTTTTTACAGACTTGGAAGATTGGTTCATGACGCTTGCCCATTGGAGACTGTCCCGTTGGCTCAAGTTTACTTATCCTTCATAGCTGTTAGGTTCTCTCAGCACAGACCTTGAAGAGGATCGGTGATTTCTGGTTAAATACTTCGAGTCGAGAGGGTCATGTAGGGCTGTCGATCACCGGGGTTCCCAGGCTTGCAACGAACAACTCCGCTCGGAACGTCTGCCAGACTGACTTGGTTTAATAGTGGCTGGCTTGACATAGTCTTTCAGTCGACGAATCGCTTCTGGAAATGGTAGTAAAAATGTATTTGTCAGCAAGATAGTTTAAACTTAGGTAGTTCTCAAAAAAACCGATGAGATTGATGGTTAAGTAGGGAATGTAAATATTTACAATAGTCCTGAAAAGGGCGAGTGGTGAAATTTCCAGTTATTTCTTATTATTATTCTTGATGATGAAAAGCCATCTCCGGGTAGATTGACTCTTATCCATGGAGTCTCTGTGTACGGAGACCGTACTGGAGGGAGGTACGCCGCTAACCAGAGAATATCTCGTTTTCAGGTTGTTCCCCGGATAACCAACCGCTCATCGTTAGTCGGGAAAGTGGGCCTGGAGAATACTTTTTTTGTAGGTATACTGTTAGGACGACCACTAAGAAGGAGGCCGTTGTGGTTGACCGTACTCCTTAGGGCTGTTTTCCCTGGCTTGCATTTGAAGTAGAACATTCTCTGACGGTACTACCAAGACCAAATGGTTGAACAGCTAGGAAACTCTAAAGTGTTGAAGCAGGTTTAACTCTTGCTTAACACGTCTCCTAGTATTTTCCCGGAGACGTTAACGTTCCGAACGCTTATTTTGCCGTGGCACTCGGTTGTCTCGGGTATCTGGGATGACAACCGATTTATTTCTCTTGTCCATCAAAGAAGAGTGTCATCGGTAGTGGGGATACCCAACTGCACAAATTACATCTTTGTTCTTGGTGTACTTTCGATGGACGACTACGATAATTGACATTTGGATGGGGCGTCTTATGACCACTGTGCACTATGTTTGATTGCGGGTGGCTTTAATTTTACTTCGATGCCACCTAGTGGATCCCACTAAATTAAAGTGCAAAACTAGCTTATTTCAGCAAAACTTTAAGCTTATTCATTGCTTTTATTATTAAAATTTTCAAGAAAAAAACTATGCGAAAACCATCTCGAAATCATCAAGAATCAGTATGCAAAATTTCAGCAAAATTGGTTCCGTAGTTTTAGTAGTTAGCAATTACAGTGATCTTAGTGACTTTGCTTTACATAGTAGTGGGATGTAATACGGCAATATTTAATTGGCTGTAGATGAAATGGAAATCACCATGGGGTGTAAGACAAGTCGGCAGAAGCTGAGGATATACATGAGGAGACTGAATGAGGATATAGATTTATTATTATGAGGCCATGAATTTGACAGTAAGACTGAATCCCAGGATTTTCTAGTGCTTGCCAAAGAATAGGAGAATACTTTGTCAAAAAGTACTTGAGAACGTAGATGTAAGTAATTAAAATGTATACTTTACTTAAAACGAGGCTCCAGAGTCGTAGGTTAATAAGTATGTGTATACTAACGACTATAACTTTTAAGTGTCATTTTTATCCGTTCTAAACACATGGATTGCTCTTATTTGATTTTAAATTTTAAGGTTGTAGTAGTAAACTAAAAATAGGTGTAGGTTTTAGTTACCAAAGTTTCAACTCGCAAGTATGTATTCAATAAAAAAGTGTCATATAGACGTAGCGTTTTGAACAAAATTCATATCAAACCATATGGATTTTTTTATAGAGCTCAACGTTTTTTAAGAGAAAAATTTTTTAATATTTGATTTCTGAATTAAAAAAAACAATTTTAGCTTAACTTCTTACTAATGAAAGTCTTAATTCATAAGGAATAGTAGCTTTATTATAGTGTTCTTAATAGTAGAGTTTTATAACTGTAAATTTAAGCCACTTTTGAATGCAGTATTATACATCTACAGTTAATTTCAGTTAGTATCTGCGTTTCACTGATATGATTTCGTTTATGAAATAGTAGTATCTCCTATACAAATCTAAATTTTAAGTATAAAGATAGTACGGGTAAGAAGTTGTACAGTAAAAATTTTAGTATATTTTAATGTATACGTAATTAAAGTTTTATAGTATAACACACTAAATTTTTATATTGCAGACGGTCAGCTGATCTGTAACTCAGTTTTGCAAAGTACTATCCAATGTTATATGAATGCATAGATCCTTAGAGAATTTTATTTACAAGAAGCAATTTTTTTTTCGGTAAAAGAATGTTATTCTAAACAAACGAATTTATTTGGACTCTAGCGTTTAAGCAACCAGCAAACAATGTTTTCCTGAATTTCTTGAAAAATTATTTTACACCTTTAGTCTATGTAATGTACTATAAAACTAAAATCATAATGTTGGATATAAATTAAGTGATCTCAAGGAACCCTTAATGATAGACTTTTCTACATTTTTAAGATGTTTTAGTTTTTTAAGCCTCCTTATTGTATACACCGTTTTGAATTTTATAATTCTGATTTCAGATTCTGTTTAGTCACCTCAAAAGCCTCTGTTCCCTTATTGTTGTTAATTTTTACCACGTTTCAACTTTTTTGGCTACCATATTAAAAGTGTCATTTTGAATTTCGAAATTCTGACGTCATATCCGTCATCAGTGACCTCAGAAATCTCTGTAGCCAAATTTAAGTTATTTCTTTTCGAGTTTCCCTTTTTTGGCTACCATAATGGGTCCGCCGTTTGAAAGTTCAAAAAAATAGTGATATATTCGTATTCAGTGACCCTTCTTATTTAATGATCCTATTTTATTTTTTATTTCAAATATACTATTTGTCTTTTCGATAAAAAAATATTTTTATGAAATATTGTTGTGAAGGGTACATTAAGGAGCTGTTTTGACCCATTTTACCTTTTCTTTGACTTCAGACCACTTTTTTTTTTATTTTAGGATGTTAGACCTTGAAGATTTAAAAAAATCATCCCAATATGTACATCATAGCCACTGTAATTTCATTGCGACCGAAAAAAAGCGTTGGGATCGACTGTGTGCCATATATAATGCTTCCTTTAGTACTTAAAATGCTTTTTCTGGAAACTTTGTTTAATAAAAATTTTTATTACCTTCTAGAAATTTACTGAAATATTAGCCTTTTTGGCCAAATCCTTCAGAAAATGCCTAAAATATCGTGTGAATCCTACCGATCGCTTGCCCATTTTTATGTTTCTGGGATAAAGGTATAACTTTACTACTTTGCTTCTTTAGGGTCAGGGCTTAGCTTTTACTTATGATTATGTGCTCTAAACAATTAAATTCTTTTTTTATTAGCTTGTATTAACTAGGTTTGACTTCCAATTTGCCCGTTTTCTTTTTTTTTTTTTTTTTTTTTTTTTTTTTTGTATAAAAAGATTAAAGAGTCGCTCATGTTTTTTCAGTGTTTTTGCATTAATGACATCTCGTCCATATACAACAAAGTTTTCTTGAGTTGAGTTTCCTCCATCAAGTGTTCATGACAAGAGCCGATTTATACCTAATGGTAGCATTTATTGAGCAACAAAATATTTTAACAAATTGATAATTTCCATTCAAAATATAAAACACTGTTATATAAACATCATTACGGTGTACTAAGCCTTGACAAAAGTTCAATTTTTATCCTGTTACTGTGTTGTATTTAGAGTTTCATACTTGATTCTATACATTAGTTGAAATTGTAAGTAAAACACTCATTGGTATTACTTTTTTAGTAAATGGTTTAAAATAGAGAACTACATGCAATATGGACTTAAATCAATTCGGGAATATATTAATAAAATTTTTATCTGGACTTTTCTTTGGAACAGTCAAATAAAAAGTATTGCCATCAGATAATGACCGCCACATAATACCATTTTTGAGCAGTTCCTATACGTGACACTTAACTTTAAATGTTAAGGCAAGGGGAAGTTGGTAACGCTCGAAAATTATTGGACATACTTTGATTGTTGGCATATGATGTGAACCGATGTCAATAGTAGTGATTTCGTTACTTTCTAAATAAAGTCTCTTATTTTATCGATAAAACAATTCATCGATTTTTTTCCTCTCTTGTCGATTTGAACAACATAAATCGATTGTTTTTATTAAAAAACGCCAATTCTGACTCAGATCTTGAGTGTAGTGAGTAGGAGGAATAGTAGTAGTTTTTTTTTTTTTTTTTTGGACTAAAAAGAAATGCATTGAGTCACACCACAGAAATAGTAGTAGTGTAGGACTAAATTTTTTTATTAGACCACCCATACCCACTAAAACCCACCCATGCCGCGTGGCTTTTGATCTATCCCAGAACTGCGTTAGTATTACTTCAGAGTGAGGCCACCAGGAAAACCATCGCGTTTCACAGCATTAATGTGCTAATTTCCCACCATTTGCTAGAGAAGCAAATCCTCTCGAGTCCTGAAAAGGACTTGGGGTCCATGAGGACCAGCACCCTGTCTCCCGCCACCCGCAACCTGAAACAATCCGTAAGTATCCCTATGTTTCTTTGATGAGAATGTGGTGCATCTTCTTGGGATGAATGTTACAACCACCGCTTACTTTTATACATGACAGGTGCTAGTTTTTGTTGGCCCGCAGTAAGCACTGCAGCGTCAATTGCGGCGGTAGCAAAAAACCAAGAACATGAAGCACAAGTAGGTTCGGCCCATGCATCAACATTGATGAAAACAAAGGGCACAGGTCTCCTGTCCACACCGCTACAAATACACACGTCAATGCTGCACATGCCACCCAATTGACACCTACGATCACCACCACAAACAGCCACTCCAACTGCCCATCGTCACCTCATATCTTAAGAGAATGCCCCTATCAGACACCTAGGGAAGAGCCTAGTATGGAAAAACTAGCAAAACTCTACTTGGGGAAAGTATTAGTAGTAATAGTAGTATATTAGTAGCAATAGTTTTTTTCTTTTTTTTTTTTTGTGGAGCGAGAAAAAATGCATTCAGACACGGTAAGGACAGCGGTAGTATGAGACTTGGTGGATTTTTTTTAGAAGACCACCCATACCCTCTGAACCCCCCCATGCCGCATGGCTTTTGATTTACCCTGGAACCGCGTTAGCACTACTTTAGAGTAAAGCCACCAGGGAGACCACCGCGTTTCACAACAGTAACAAGCGAACTCACCACCATTTGCTAGAGGTGCTAATGCTTTTGAGTCCTGAGAAGGACTTGGGGTCCCTAAGGACCAGCACCTTTTTAAACGCTTCGTAGTAGGCCGCTTACTCAGCAAGCACCACTATAAGCTTTATGCTTTTCCTTCCTGATAGGTAAAAATTACCCAGCGCAGCATGGGTCCACATTAGCCTGCCTCTCAACTCTAGGCCTTTTTGCCTTATTTTCGTCCTGTTTGGGCCAAACCCCTGGCCTCTTCTACCGCTTTTTTAAATGAAGGGCAGCTCCTACTGCCTGCTTCGTGCTGGTCGTCCATCTTTGGGCGAAGAAAGCATCGTGATGGGCCTGGACACTCTTTTTGTCAGTGGTTTAAGCTTTCACACTGAAAGCAAAGCTGGGATCTGTTTTCTTCTCTACAGTTGCCTTAGACGTGTCCATATCTCAGGCATTAGTAACATCTTGTTACTTTAATCCTTCGGATTTAGCAGCTTACAAAGCTGACTCGTAACCTGCCTTCCTCCTCTGCTTGTCTGGCAGTTGTTTCGTCAATCATTATCAACACCAGCCTCTGTCCTCTAGCATTTGGTTTTAAAAGAACTTCTTCTGGCTCCTGGCTTTCAAGTCCAAAAGTCCTAGTAGAAGCCTATTTTCCCTTATCTTTCTCTATAACAGCCTCCAGATCTCGGACCTCTAGTGTCACTTTTTTGTTACTCATTTTTACAGTACCCTGTCTGGCTACCGACTTTTTAATTTGCTGTAAAAATGCAATAGCATTCTCTACACCTTTGGCCTTAATAAGTAAGTCTCCTTTTTTTGTAGTGACAACACTTTAGACTGACACATTAGCTTTATCAAGATCAAAGTTCGCCTTCATCGTCTCCATCACCTTCGCAAAGGTCTGCCCTTCGGCCATCTGCACTACTACTGTTGTTGTCACGTCCGTTTTTTTTCTGGCTTGTTTTGTCATTGAAAAGAATCTCTTCTTGTTTTCCACTGCCTATTTTTTTTTTCTTGGAAGACATGGTTTTCTTGGGTTTCTTAGGGCTGTCCAATGGGCTGCTGTTTCTTTTACTTTGTTTTATTTCCTTTAGGGCAGTGTTCAGGGTTCTTCTCTGTTCGTGCCGTCGGAAATTATCCCGCCTTTGTTCCCTTCACTTCAGGGATCCATATTACGCCTTCCAAAAGTTTGCAAACACTTCTTCTTCAGAAAAAAAGCCTTTTCGGTCACTTTCTGTCACTGTAGTCTAAGCTTAGAACCATTTTCTTTTAAAGAGGCAAGCTCCTCCAGGGTCTGCGTGTTAAATACTGGCACGTTGCTGATCTCAGTGTCGGTGGCGCCTATTATCGAAAGGCTTCCTCTTTGTCCTTTGTCTGTGAAAAAAGGCCATGGAACATTAAGCAGTCCCTGTTCACGATAAGACACGTTTTTGTGGCCTCCCGCAAAACCCGTGAAGTCTGCAACAGTCACCCGGGCTTTCACCGGATCGAAACTGCCAGTGGATTACCTTAGAGAGGTTGCTGTCTGGGGTATAAATTTTGCATCAACGTCTTTTATACTGGCATTTTTTTTATGCCATACTAACCCGCGAAGGCCAGCACTATATTTTTTTTTTAAAAACGAATATTTGAAAAGGGTTAAAACCAGGGCAGCAGCCCTCTCTGTTACCAGAGAGGACCGCTACTTGCTCGGACTGGCCAGGAGTCACCACTCTCCCTCAGTCTTGCCCACGGAGACTTCCTTGGCGTTAAGTAACAAGTCTAAGAATGGTGTTTGTGTGTAATGTTTGTATAGGTTATGTGATGCGTCGTGCCTTACTTACCTTGCAGCCAGCAGCAAGACACAGAACATATAAAATTATTCTTTATTATGACTTACTACAGGGCTAAGCGGATAGGAGAGATAGCTAGGAAACAGTATACATACATAGGCAAGATTAACATTTAAGCATTTATTTCCATTTATTAATAACTCAAAACTTAATATTATGTCTATACAATGTTTACTCTGCCCGACTATCCGACTTGGCCTGACTCTATACAACCTTAGCCGTGCAGGTGCAGGTCCAGCAGTTGCTGGTCGGCACAATGCTTATCTATGGTGGGGACGGGATAAATAGGAAATAGGCCTACCGTTCTTTTGCTACAGCGGGTGTCTCTCTGTAGCACTGTCCTCGGGCACCGGGAGGTCCAACGGGCAGGAATTGGCACTCAAACCCAGTAGTCCTTGACAACGTGTGTGTGAAGGTCGTTGTGGCAGTCTGGGTAGCCAACAGGTAGCCGTTATTGTGCGCCTCCGGTGGCCGCTCGGTACAGCACACAGTCGTATCTAGCACACACACCCGTAGGACAATATTATGCTGCGAAGCCCTCGGATAATACGTCCCGGCGGGAAACAGACAAGATGAAGAGTGCCTTTCTTGTCGCCCTGCTGATTCGTCCCCCCTGATACTGTAGCTACCTGCCTGTGTATGCGTCGGTGCGCACACACGCGCCGCTGCACACAGTTAAGGGCTGGCAGTGATGCCTTTAGTAGGGATAAGTGAAGGGATAGGTTGGCACAAGGGCCGTGTGTGGGGGGTAGTATTGGTGTGCATAGTGCTGCCTCTCCTCTTGTCTGATACTATGACATACCTTCCCACCGTGATGTCGGCTTACCACGTCACAAACCACTCTTTACAAACCTTGGCTTCACCCTGATTTTTTCGCTAGTTCTAAGGGGTGAGTAATTGTTGACGCTAAATACCCTATAAGAACGGGTGTGTAAATTGGTGTAGAGTATCTGTTGCGCATTAGTATCGCAGATCGTCTACTTCTTCAGGATTCGGCAGGAAATAATGTTCAGCCTCCATTGGCGGCCTTGTCAGTGTAATAAGTGGTGTATTGTCGCGGTATTGTGTGTGGTGTCAGTGTAAAGCACTAGTTATTATTGCTTCCCTACTGTCGGATAGTCTGATATGCACGTGCACTTGCTTGTGCTTACAATAAACTTAAAAGTAAAATACGATGCCCGATATCGAGGGATATCGTGTTATTGGACACAAAAAAAATTGACTGTGGAAATGAATTAAAAGTTGCACTACTTAAACAAAAAGACTCTTTGTTTTTTAGAAATAGCAAATTACGTAAATAAGTAAATTTTTAATGTTATGAAACGACAAAAAAAAATGACTTCGCTCTTTTTGATTGGTCAGAGCCGTAAGGGCTCTTCCCTGCTCCCCCTCGAAATGCCATTGTGCTATTCGCACTTTACAATTTTACTTACCTGCCCTTCGGTACTTCCCCGTGCTTAAACTCAGCCAACACCTTGGCTGGTATCAAGACGAAGGAAATCACCAAGCTGCAGTAAGAAATTGGGATAGGGAATAGACGGGATGGAAGGAAACAGTAAAATGTTTTATTGACGTGTATGGGAAAAAAACGTATGCCGCCGTCCCCCCGTAATTAGAATAAATATATAGATCTGCCTGATGAGCTTGTTGATTATCTGCTAGTTTTTAGTTAGTCATTCGTTTCTTTACTTTTTTCTTTCTGTGGGTAAAGAAATTGTAAAGCCTTTATCTTCAGGTCAAAGGACTATATTTACTACAAAATATTATACAATATCAAGAATGAAAGAAAAAATACACAATAATAGAAAATGACAGAAGTTAGTAGAAACAATAAAAAATAAATCCTCTATTTGAAATTGATAAGAGAAAGCAAAAAGAATAAGAAAAATATGAAGAGAAATAAAGGGGTAGAAGAAAAGAAAAAAAAAAAAAAATCTAACTGTAGGGATAGCCACTGTACGGATCTCAGCGTGGCGTGTTGGTGCCCACCTGTCTTGCCAAATAGGCTTGCCTTTCTGCCACACAGAGGTCACAACAATGTGAAGAGTTCGTGATGCTCACGCCTTTTTTTCCACATTTGTGGCAAAACCTTTTCGCTGGGACGCGCGTCGGACACTGTACGTACCGATGCCCCAGATCCCCACACTCCCAACATCCCAAATTAGGAGCCGACATGGCTTCTGGAATCTGCACCGGCTCCTCTGCCAGGAGTTAAGCTTCTGGGAAGAACAGTGGGGGCCCAGGCATTCCCCTTGGCCAAGCTACCTGCAAGTCCATGAGCCGTGGAATCCCCACCGTTTCTGGAATTACCTGAAGGGATGGTGGTACTACTCATCGGAATGGGCAGGATGGTGCCAATGCCATCAGGGGCACGTATCTTCGCTGTGCCAGGTGGATCTGCCTGAGCACCAACTGGATCCTCTCCATGTCATCCACTGACCGGGGCTCCTTAGCCGGGGTGCTGGCAATCTCCAAGAGCTGGTCCAGCATCTCAGGGTTCAGTTGGCCCACCGGCTTCGGGTCGGGACGGATCTGGCGTGCCGTAGTTCTTGTGGGCGCCTAGGTCGGAATTAGTGGTGGCAAGTTATACCCTGGGGGGGGGGAGGAACCACATCCGCCTCCCTCACTGGTGCCAGGGGCTCACTGATCTCCCTTGGTGTGGGTGACCCCTCAGCCCCGAGACCTCGTAACTGGCCGTCGGCTTGGGTCGGTACCCTGGGCTGTGGTCTCCTCTCCGCTGGTGGCCTTGATTGGATGGCCAATCGTGCGTGATGGGTGACCACGCCTGCTCGTCTTCGCTTCTTTTTGCTTGGCTCGCGATACAGGTCGTCGAGCCGGGGATCCCGTCCTCGCCTCAACGCGTCTGCCCAGGCCTTGCGCCCATTTGGTTGGCACAGGATTCTTTGCCCTCTCATGATTGGTATCTGTAGGGATATAGCACACTTTAGATTCATTGTCAGCCAACTGGCGTGGGGGAGTGTACCACTTGAGGTCTTAATAAGAGTTTTTACTAATTTTCCTGTCGCGTTGTCCCTTACTTCCACCACTACGTCCGAGAGCAATTAAGTTACTATACAGGGACCTACAAATTTGGGCGCGAGTTTCGCGGCAAATCCTTTGGTTCCCAAAAATAGTACGTGATTTCTCCGCATCACACTGTCTCGCAACACAAATGGTTCTGCCCTTCGTCCCTGATTGTACTATTTCGCTTGCTTCTCTCATGCTGATTCGAAGTGCTTCACTACCAAATCCCTCATCATGTCTAGGTGGCTTTTCCTATCTACCCACAATGTTGAGTTTGTGTCAGATTTAACGGCACCGCCGGTGGATTAATTTTGTGGATGCTTGCTCTATCGTATTTGTTGCGAATGCGAACTCCTGCAAGTGTAAATCCTACAACCGGTGATTCTTATCTAGGAACGAGTTTATCATCGGGTTTAAAGTGCGAATCACGCGCTCTGCCAGATAAGATTGTGCGTGATATGGTGGAATGGTTGAGTGTTCGATGCCGTAAATTTATCACATTTCCTTTAGTTCCCTGTTGACAAACTCCGTACCGTTGTCAGTTAAAATGTATTTTGGCTTTCCCCATCGGTTTAATACTAGTTGCTCTACCGCTTTTCAGATGCTTTTACCGTCTGCTTTTCGAAGTGCTTTTAACTCGACGTACTTAGTAAATAGGTCTTGAATAATCAGTAGGTATTTGTGTCCATTTTTCGATGGAGGTTTTAGCCCTGCGATACCCATTACTATGGCCATCCATGGTTGTTCAGTAATTCGTTCCGCCATGAAACTGGCAGGAGCTTTCTGTAGGACTTTTTGCTGTTGGCAATCTTGACATTCCCGGACATACTGGACTACATCTTGGAAATACCTGGGCCAATAATAATAATTGACGAGGTGAGCATAAGTTTTCTTGACACTTAGGTGACCTGTCTGGGGAGCGTCGTGGGCATCGTGTAGTGCCTTGACTTGGTGTTCTTTTGGTAGGACAATTTTCCAATCATCGGGATCCTCCATCGTTTAACTAACGATAGGGTTTGGTTTGTGGAAGAAATGGGCTCGGTTCTCATTTTTTCAATTTGCAAATTTCCGTGGAACCGCCTGCACCCCCTTGACTCGCTTTAAGAACCATTCATCGCGTACTTACTCGATATCGGGCGTAATTACCGCGACTGAATTTTCTTGGGCACGGGATAGGGCATCTGGAATTTGATGTAGTTTTCCTTTCCTATAGACAAACTCCAAGTCGTATGCCTGCAATGCAGTGTTCCACCGAGCCAATCTTTCTACTAGGTCCTTCAATCTATTGAGCCATAACAGGCTGCCGTGGTCAGTAATTACTGTCACCCGTTCCCCCTGCAGATATCCCCTTAATCGATCTACAGCCCACAGCACAGCCAAACATTCCTTCTCAGTCACGGTGTAATTACGCTCTGACTTGCTTAGTGTGCGGCTGACATAACATATCGGGTGTTCTTCACCTTTAAGGGTTTGGGTTGCGCTGCAGCCACAGCATAGTCACTGGCATCTGTTTGTAGGACGAACGGTTGCGTAAAGTCAGGCCTCGATAGGACCGGGGCTTCGGTCAGGGCTTGCTCAAAGCTTTCAAAGGCTGACTGCTGCTCCTCAGTCCATTACCATTTCATGTCTTTGGACATTAGCTTCGTTAGGGGCGATTTCTTTTCGGTGAGATCGGGGATAAACCTGGAATACCATCCAATCATTCCGATGAATCTCTTAAGTTAATTGAGGGTGGTGGGTGCGGGGTATCCTAAGATCAGCCGGACTTTGTCAACATCTGTCCTAACTCCGTTCCCGTCCACCACGTACCCAAGGTATTTAACTTCTCCACATCCGAATTCTGACTTTTCGCGGTGTATCACGAGGTTTGCCTCCTTAAGTGCCCTCAAAACAATCTTCAACCGCTTAAGGTCTTCTTTGAACGTTTTGGTGACAATTATTATATCGTCCATATACGTGTCAACGTAGGTTTCCCACTCCGGTTTAATAATCTAATCCATGATGGTCTGGAATGTTCCTGGGGCGTTGGTCAGTCCGTAGGGCATGCGCATATATTGATACAACCCTCTACCAGGTACAGCAAAGGCTGTGTATTTCTTGCTGTTTTCATCTAAAAGGATTTGATGATAGGCCTCACTAAGGTCGATTTTTGATATGTACCTGGCTCGGCACAGTTTGTTCAAAATATCGTCCATGAGTCGCATTGAATAAGCGTTTTTCGCGTAATTTCGCTCAATTTTCGGTAATCTATACAAAATCGAAATTTCCCGTTGGCTTTTGGTGTTAGAAGTGGACATCTACTCCACGCGCTTTCGGATTCCTCGATGATTTTCTCATGCAACAGCCGATCTATCTCATCGTATGCAATCTGTAGAACTTCAGGCGCGTACCGTCGGGGACATTGTTTAATTGGAGGGTGGCCTCAGAGGTCTGTGCTATGTTTGGCTACGGTGGTAATGCCAAGCTTTTCCGGGCGAGGAACGATCAGTTCATCAAGGATTTTTACTAACTCTTGTTCCTCGGACGAAGTCATCGTTGTCAATCCTTCCGTAGCAGCGACCGCTCCTGATCGCTCTTCTTGCCCTTGAACGTATGCCATGGACTTGTGGGAGTACACCATACATACTGTTGTAGTATTAAGTTTAAGTTGTAGTATTAAGTTAAAGTTGTGAACTATGCCTAAGACATGATTGTAAATCAGGCCTTGTGACACAGGAGCTCGAGGAGACGCGACAGAGAGAGCCGAGCGATGGTGCATGAGCCACGCAACCAACCCGAGCTCGTCCATACAAAGTGTATTGAATAAATCAAGTAGTTCTCTATAATTAATTGCTCGTGTGTTATTTATTAACAAACACATAACATGGCGCTGTGGCATAAAGAACGTATCTAAAAAGATTGTAAAAATTTTTGATAGAATTGTGTTCATAGTGTAGCACGTATATCGTGTTTCGTTTTGTCAGCAAGATGGCGACAACGCAAAAAAATACTACGCCTACGAACACGACGACAACAACGATAGCAGAGATGAGACCCACGGGTTTCAGACCACCAGAAATGCTGACTAATCTGAATGCGGAGGGTTTTAAAAGCTAGAAAGAAAGGTTCGAGATTTATCGGGTGGCATCGGGTGTCAGTCAAATGATAGGTGAAGTACAGGTAGCAGTACTTCTCCATTCAATGGGAGATGCATGTACAGATATATATAATACCTTGTCGCTGACTGAAGAAGAGAAGAAAGTATACAGCACGGTTATGAAAAAGTTTGAGGATTATTTTGTTCCAATGAAGAATGAAAGTGTAAGCTCACACCTGTTTTTTACCAGGAATCAACATTGTGGAGAAAAATATGATGTTTACATAACAGAATTAAGAAAATTAGGCAGAGACTGTACTTTTGGTGACCTTCAGGATCGACTTATACGGGATCGTATAGTTGCTGGCATATAAGATAATAGAGTGCGAGACAGATTACTTAGAGAAAGTGAACTTACGCTCACAAAAGCAATACAAATCTGTAAAGCTGCGGAACTGGCTGAACAACAAGTTAAGCAAATAGAATCACCGGCAGTAGACATGAATAGTATACGGAAGATTCAAGGTAAACAAGAACCTCACATGTCTGGAACTAAACAAGGACAGAAACAACAATAGTCTCAACAAGGTGAGGCACATGCTGATGTAAGCAGAGAAGGGAGAAACAGATGCGGAAGATGCGGTTATAATCATCGTCCAGGAAATTGTCCGGCTTTCAACCAGGAGTGCAAGAGCTGTGGCAAAAAAGGCCACTTTGTTAAAATGTGCAAAAGTGATGATAAAAAGACTGTAAAATTAGTGAGTATGGATAGTGAAAGCGATGTTGAGGATGAGTGCAGAGAACTTGTTGTCAATTGGGTAAGTGTTCATGGTATAGAGGTATATGAAGAATGGGCTCAACCCTTAAAGATGATTGATTTTAATAATAAAAAAGTTAATTTCAAAATTGACACAGGGGCTCAATGCAATGTTATTCCTGTTAATGTGTGTAGAAAATTAGGGGTCACCAGTTTAAAAAACTCAAATGTAGTTTTAAAAAATTACTCTGGACAAAAAATAAAAACTATTGGTAAAGTCTTCTTGAATTGCAAGTTAGCTAATGTTAATAAACTAATTGAATTTCAAGTTTGTGATGAAATTGTAGTTCCCATTTTAGGTCTAGAGAGTTCACTGTAACTACAATTAATAAAGCTTTTGGCTGATAACGAAAAAAATATAAATTCAATAAGCGGTGCACCGAATTGTGAAAAAGAACTAAAAAAAAAATATAAAGAATTATTTGATGGGTTTGGAAAGATGAAAAATTTTAAATACAAAATAGAATTAAAGGAAGGTAGTGTAGGTAAAGTGGAGCCATGTAGACATGTAACATTGAGGTTGATAGAAGGGTTAAAAGTTGAATTGAAAAAGATGGAAGAAAAAGGAGTAATAACTAAGGTTGATAATCCTACGGATTTTGTAAATTCATTAGTAATTGTTTATAAACCCGACAAATCATTAAGAATCTGCTTGGACCCACGATACCTTAACTCATGTATAAAAAGAGAACATGTACAGCTTCCTACTCTTGATGAAATCGTTGCTAAGATAAAAAATGCTAAGTGTTTTACTACGCTAGATGCAGACAAAGCATTTTGGCAGGTAGAATTGGATGAAAAATGCAGAGAATTGACAACTTTTAACACACCTCTAGGAAGGTACTACTACAATAGAATGCCTTATGGCCTAAGTTCGAGTCCCGAAGTTTTCCATAAAGTCATGAATCAAATATTTGAAGGGATTAAAAATTTAGCGGTTTATATAGACAATATAATTATAGGGGCTAAAAATGATGATGAATTAAATATGATCGTAGAAAAAGTTTTTAAAAGGGCAAAAGAGTATGATTTAAAGTTTAATATTAAGAAATGTAAATTTAATGTAAGAGAGGTTAAATATCTTGGTCACATATTATCTGAAAAAGGCTTAAAAGTTGATAAAAGTAAATTTGAAGCAATAAAGTCAATGAAACAACCGGAAAATAAAAAAGAGTTGTTGTCATTTTTAGGGACCGTAAATTATGTTTCAAAGTTCATCCCCATCTTTTCCCAAATTACTAGCAATTTAAGAGAATTGATAAAAAAAGATGTACCTTTTATTTGGGGTAACAAACAACAAGAATCGTTTGTAATTTTAAAGAAATTACTGTGTGAGCCTCCTGTATTGACGAATTTTAATATTAAAAAGAAAAAAACCTTGAGTATAGATGCATCGGGTGATGGATTAGGGTACGTCATTATACAGGATGCAAGACCAGTGACTAATGGGTCAAGGTCATTAACAATGACAGAAAAGTCATATAGTCAGATAGAAAAGGAGTGTTTAGCAATCTTGCATGGTTGTAAAAAATTTGAACAATACCTTTATGGAAAAACTTTTATTGTTGAAACGGATCATGAGCCACTGGTATCCATATACAAAAAATCACTAAATAAATGCCTACGTAGGTTACAACGAATCATGATTAGTTTACAAATTTATGAATTTGAATTGATTTATGTACCTGGAAAAAGCCTAGCTATAGCTGATCACTTAAGTAGAACTAATTTAGAAAATTTTGAATTAACAGATGAAGAAAAAATAGAGGCTTATGTATTAGGCTTAGAAAAATCTTACAATATTACAGATGTTAGAATAGAAGAGATAAAACGGCATACTGCTAAAGATGGAGAGTTACAAGAAGTCTTAAAATTTATACGTAATGGCTGGCCAAAGAAACAGCAAGTTTTACCTGATATTGTGAAGCCATACTTTACATTCAATGAAGAGCTTAGTGAGACTAATGGGTTGGTTTTAAAAGGAAGCTGTATTGTTATTCCCAGATCTTTACAAAAATTTATGTTGAGTAAAAAACATTGTGCTCATTTTGGGAAAAATAAATGTAAAGCAATGGCTAGAAAGACTCTGTACTGGCCAAGTATGTCTAAACAAATCGATCAACTTATTGAAAATTGTGAATTATGTAAAAGCTATGTTAACAAAAATAGAAAAGAGCACATGATTTTGAAAGAAATTCCAAGTGAGCCTTGGGAAATTTTGGCTGTTGACATTTTTTATTTATTTGGAAAGACTCATATTCTAGTAGTAGATACCTTCAGCTAATTTGTTGACATTGAAGAAATAACTAGTTTGACAACCGATAACATAGTGAAAGCGTTAAAAATTATTTTTTCAAGGTTTGGAATACCAAAAATTTTATATTCAGATTCAGGCTCACAATTTACTGACAACAAATTTGCTATTTTTAAAAAAGAGTGCTTCGAACATAAGATAACTACTCCGAAACATCATCAATCTAATGGGCAAGCCGAAAGACAAATTCAAACAGTAAAAAGAATCCTAAAAAAAAATTTTACAAGAAGGAAAGGATAAAGACATGGCTTTATTACAATTTAGAAATATGCCAATAAGAAAAAACGGCGTTACACCGGCAGAATTAATGTACAAAGGAAATGTTAGACAAGTTCTACCTTGTTATTCTTACTGCACCAAAAAAAAATAGTACATTCAAAAAAGAATTGTTACAAAAACAGAAACAGCAAAAAGAAGATTATGATAAAGGGTCAAGATTGTTAAAAGAATTTAAAGTTGGGGATACTGTTAAAATTCATGATGAAAACAAAAAAGTACCTCATCGTGATGGAGTCATTGTTGGAATTGACTCTAATCCAAAGTCTTATCTGGTAAAAACTGAAACTGGTTCTGCAATTAAAAGAAATAGAGTTGCCCTGTCGGAAGGGGTTCATTACAGAGAATATGATACGGTAATTAATGAGCCTTTGCAGAATCTTCCAATTGCTGAGTCTGTAATTCAAACAGACGGTCATAATAGAGACATAGTCAACAATAACACTGGCACTGGTGATGTACAAGTGGGACCAGTTATCCCAGTTCAGAGATCACCTTTGAAAACCACCAGAAGTGGCAGAATTATTAATAAACCCAATTATTTAAAAGATTATGATCGTACTTTTATTAGAAAATGTTCAAGTCGAGTTTAGTAAGAGGGAGATGTTGTAGTATTAGGTTTAAGTTGTAGTATTAAGTTTAAGTTGTGAACCATGTCTAAGACATGATTGTTAATCAGGCCTTGTGACACAGGAGCTCGAGGGGACGCGACAAAGAGAGCCGAGCGATGGCGCATGAGCCACGCGACCAACCCGAGCTCGTCCATACAAAGTGTATTAAATAAATCAAGTAGTTCTCTATAATTAATTGCTCGTGTGTTATTTATTAACAAACACACAAAATATACTTACCGTAATTCACGATAACTTGCAACCTTTTCAGAAAATCTATCCCAAAAATGGCTTCGTACTCCAACTCGTCCACTAATCCCAATGTCACTGTCTTGGTCGTTTGCCCGATGGTTATCAAAACATCTATGGTTCCTTGAACTAGCAGTATCTTTCCGTTGGCAACAGAAATCGTAGCTTGATAGGGTTATAAATTTTTCAACTGCCTAGTTATTCCTTTTCCTAAATAACAATGTACCACACCGCTATCCACGAGTGCCTGTGTTCTAATACCTGCGACATCAAGTGGTAAATAGTGAAGTGGATCTTCGGCCAACGCCAAAATTTCCACTTTTCCAGTTCCATGTGTCCCCCACCCAAGTCCTCGACCCGTGGCAGACACTACGTCCTCGGTGGGAGGTAGAAAACTCGGCTCCGGCCACCATTTTCGTCCGTTGCTTCGGCAATGGGTGCTTCTTTTTCCTTCCCCAGTACCTAGGGCCTTACTGTGCACATGGTCGGTTATGGAACTGGTTTTTTTAATCACTTCGGTTGTCCAGCTTATTAAGGCAGTGGTAGTACCTATCCAATGATTTCGGAAGTTTCACGGAGCTACTTGTAACAAATTTCCCAGCCAACATACTTGCCGTCTACTACATATTTGTGCCTCACCTAGTGTACTTGCTAGCCATGTTAAATATGTCAGTGATGCAAGTTTTATTGCTGAACCAATTTTAAAAAATTCTTGTCGTTCTCTGGTTTCCTCGTTGCTTATTACTATAATTACTGGTATGTATGGAGTCTTGGCTTGCTCTGGTGAGGTGGCACCGACTCCTATTGCCCCCCTCCTCTGGCATTACATTTAGAGCACTTATAACGCTTGTCCCCTATCTTGCCGCATTTGGTACAATATGTCCGGTAGGGGCAATCATTACGCCAGTGTGCAACATTTCGGCAAATAAAACATGAGCGGTCTTTATTTTCTGTAGCTGCATTTTCACCCGTATTTTTCGTGTTATAGACGGCTGATTTTTTGTCTTTGGAGGCTGATGCTTGTGCATTTTGGTGCCTTTCTGCTAGCATCATATCTTTCAACGGAGCTAGCACTTCTTTAAGCTGGTGTTGCACAGTTTTATGCTGCTTCGCTGTTTTATCCTCTTCGACTACTGTAGTGGCCGTTGTGGTGGTTAATGCTTTTACCAGCTGCAGTTCTGCACTATCCTGAGCGCTAGGGGTGGATTCCACTGCAGCAACTCTCTTCAACGTCGATTGTTTTCGGGAAACAAATGATGTTGCCGGAAACAAACAGTCCTTTGGTGGTGGAGGTGGCCGATATTCTCTGTCTTGCTGTTGGGTTAATTCCACATTCTTGCCTAACAGCAGAAAGTCATTAAAGCTCCCTATTAACGCTCTAGGGATCCTCCCGCGATAGTATGGTAAAGGTTCCTGTATGCCCGAT
Source organism: Copidosoma floridanum (assembly GCF_000648655.2). The sequence continues at coordinate 2,257,858 of NW_019384279.1, read as the reverse complement.
TAATTCGTTCGTATAGTGGCAGGGGTAGGTAAATCTTATCCATTAGGGTTCGCAAATTTCACAGATAACTGGCAATATCTTCATGCAGTGTCTGTGTGCGTTTCTCAGCTTCTTTGTGTTCCCTACCCTGCAAGTCGTATATTCCATACTGCAACTGGAAAGCAGTGATAAATTCTCCTATCGTGCGCCAGTGGTATTTTTCTCGCTGGAACCAATTATTGGTTTCCGCGCCCAACACTGCTAGTAACACTCTTAACAACTCTTTTAACGATAGGTTGTTTGTTGTCACGCATTCCCACAACCGCGTCAAAAAATCTTCCGGGTCATCTTTAGCGTGTCCACGAAATTCCACATTCCAGCGAGCAAAAAGGCCTAGCGTGTATCTTTCGCACCTAATTTGTGATTCGCGTTGGTGTGTTGACATTTGTGCGTTTGTTCCTGGCGACTCCTGTGGTCCATGTATAGCATTTGTATGGAAATCCCCCTCCCCCCTTTGTATGAAATCGCTGCTCGGGGCTGAACGGTAAGTATTTTGGGTTCCTGGGTTGGAATGTTGTTCGTACGCAGGGAAGTTACGCGTGTTGTGGCTGTGTATATCCACCCGTGGTTAGCTAATGCTATCTGTTGTTGGTAGTTGTATACTCGCGTGATGTCTAAGCGAGTGCAGGGCTGCGTTTTGTTGCGGTGAAATACCAGGATTATACGAATAGATAGTTCAGTGCGCTTGGGGTATATTCGAACTGTAATGGGGTATGTTAGGCGTTTGGGATGCCCCCGCGGGATTATGACCGCGTCAATATTGTTACCGGGGACCAAAGTTGTCCCGTCACCGCGTCCTACTTCTGCCCCTATATTTTCTCTAGGAGCCCCACTTGCCCCCATCGTGGGTGCCAAGTTAGCTTCAGAGTTAAGTAACAGATTTGCCGCCAATACGTCGGACGGTCTATTCGTGAGATTTCGAATTGCATTTCCTTTAGGCCATTCGTATGACCTTCTGTAGGATTGCGATTCCTCGTATGTGTGCATCAACCTTTATGCATCGCGCACTACCAATTCCATTTCATCTCGATTGTCTACTGCTTTTGCGTTATCGAGAACCGACGCACTTGCTCGCTTACAACTTCACGGAATTGCCAAGGTGCGGCTATCGAGGTGTCGGCATAATCGCCATCAGCCACGCTATTGTTTTTCGTCGATGATTCGTTAGGTACGAATCTGGTTTCGCGGCGTTTCGGCCTCTTCACTGCGTCCGAAAGTTCTATGGCCGAATTTTTTCAATCTATTAGCATAATTTTGTCTATGTCTTTGTTTCATGAATTAACTGTTAGTCCGATGTATTTTCTATTTAAAAAACGCTGCAACTGATCCCTAGCTTCTATTACAGTCCCATTACTTCTCAATGCTAATAATATTAAATATTAAAATATTTCCCTGTCCGTAAACTGTTCAAAACTATCTGCCATTACTCTTGTTATCGTCTCATGGCTTAATGCCTGCAGTTCGTCCCCCCTGGTCACGCTTGCACTAAAGGAAAATTCCAAGTTCTCTAGTGGAATCGTCATGTTTATGTGTACGTTGTACTAGAGGTTACCCAAAACAAAGCCGGACGATAGAGAGTATACTGTGCGTTTGTAGCACTTTATTTACACTGTATGCCGTTTGCCTTAGTGAGTAGCTTGAAATATTTATTATGCTACTGTAGGGCTCATTTCGAACAAGTTTTTCAAAATACCGTATAATAGTACTAGCAATCTGCTATACGAATGTAAACTCTGTGTTCATCCTACTATCGAACTTTCACTTTGTGTCTTTAGAAATAATACCCTATTTACACTGTACGATGACCCTTAATGTTGTGCAAGGTCATGCCTTAAAATACAAGGGAGACACTTTATTATTATTTTATTGCGCGCAAGCAAGGGCAAAATATTAGCGCAAAAATGAATGACCAACAGACAATAAAATTTTCAAACACAATGGATACTTAAATATGACACACTCTGCACCATAATTGCATATTTATTATTTTATATTATAAACACAGCTTGCCATCAGAATTCATGTAACGATACAGCAGGTGTTTACATCCTCTATACATACATGTAAAATAATCACAGAGGCCAGGCAGTGTATGTAAGCTAACCTACCTATCTAGGCATACGGCGCACACACAAAATAGCCGCTTAAAGCCGTGCGCCGAACAATTGCCTGTACAACTAGTCGAGCGCCATGTGATGCATCGTGCCTTGCTCACCTTGCAGTCAGCAGCAAGACACGGCACATATAAAATTATTCTTTATTATGACTTACTACAGGGCTAAGCGGATAGGAGAGATAGCTGGGAAACAGTATACATACATGGGCGAGATTAACATTTAAGCATTTATTTTCATTTATTAATAACTCAAAACTTATTATTATGTCTATACAATGTTTACTCTGCCCGATCATCCGACTTGGCCTGACTCTATACAACCTTAGCCCTGCAGGTGCCGGTCCAGCAGTTGCTGGTCAGCACAATGCTTGTCTATGGTAGGGACGGGAAAAATAGGAAATAGGCCCACCGTTCTTTTGCTACAGCGGGTGTCTCTCTGTAGCACTGTCCTCGGGCACCGGGAGGTCCAACGGGCAGGAATTGGCACTCAAACCCAGTAGTCCTTGACAACGTGTGTGTGAAGGTCGTTGTGGCAGTCTGGGTAGCCAACAGGTAGCCGTTATTGTGCGCCTCCGGTGGCCGCTCGGTACAGCACACAGTCGTATCTAGCACACACACCCGTAGGACAATATTATGCTGCGAAGCCCTCGGATAATACGTCCCAGCGGGAAACAGACAAGACAGAGAGTGCCTTTCTTGTTACCCTGCCGATTCGTATCCCCTGATACTGTAGCTATCTGCCTGTGTATGCGTCGTTGCCCACACACAGCTGCCGCTGTACACAGTCAAGGGCTGGAAGTACTGCCTATGGTAGGGATAAGTAAAGGGATAGGTTGGTACAAGGGCCGTGGGTGGGGTAGTGTTGGTGTGCGTAGTGCCGCCTCTCCTCTTGTCTGCTACTACGATATACATTTCTACCATGACGTCGGTTTTCCACGTCACAGTTAATACATTACAGTCATCCCAGCGAGACGAGCGACAGGTGTACAGTCCCACGACTGGCGCAGGCAACCCGACAAAATGAGCTGGCGTAAGGCGCGTAGGTACCGCCACATAGCCTTCTCAGTGGTAGTAAGCCTAGATTAATTAGCCCACCACGACTTCTTAGTTAATGAGGCGTACATCCTCTACGTGTCTATACTTGAGGAATTAGTAACATCTCGTTACTTTGATTATTCGTAGGATTTTGCAGCTAACGAAGTTGACTTTTAGCCTGCCTTTATACTATGTTTTTCTAGCAGTTGCCAAGTCTACCGTCATAAGCGCCAGCCTCTGTCCTCTTATGTTTGGATTTAAGAGAGCTACTGAAGGCTCCTGGCTATCTAGTCCACAAGGCCTCACAAAAGCCTCTTTAACCTTGTCTTTTTCGACAATAGTGTCAAGATCTCTGACTCCTAGTATCACTTTTTTCGTGCTTATTTTGACAGTTTCCTGTTCAGCTACTAACTCTTTAATTTATTGTGAGAATGCAATAGCATCCTTTATAATTGTGGCTTTTATCGGTACTTCTACTTTTTTCGTAGTAACAACACTTTTAACTGCAGCATTAGCTTCATCAGCGTCAGAATTCGCCTTCATTGTCTTTAGCACATGAGCAAAGGTCTGCCCTTCAGCCATTTTGCCAAGTACTGTTGTCGTCGGGTCTACTCTTTACTTTTAATCTTTTTTGTCGATCTCGAAAATCTTTTTTTTGTTGGCATTCACTTGTTTTCTTTTCTTTTAGATTACATGGCTTGTTAGCATTTTTTAAGACTATCTGATGAACTCCTGTTTTATTTAATCCGTTTTGTTAAAATAAGAGCAATGTTCAGTTTCTTTTTTCTGAACATTTCATTGGAAATTATTTTGTCTATGTTTTTTGTATTGCAGGGATTTGATACACTCCTTCCAACTTGCCTTTACATTCTCTTTTTTTACAAGAACGCTTTTTCCAGTCACCTCATCTGCTTTCAAGTGTTCAAAATCGGCTTTTAGACTATTTTTTAGGGCGTTCGCTGTGTTTTCAAATCTTTCAATAATTGCCTTAAGCGTTTCTTTAATCTTTATCTTTGCAGTTTTAAATTGCCCAATTTCTTGCATTTTCTACGCTCTTAGCTCAGCATCCTCTCTTTTCAGATATTCAATCTTACCCTGCGTCTGAATGCTGAAGACAGAAATGTTACTACCCTCACTAAAGTTACTGCTTATGCTGGAAAGACTTTCTCTTCGTTCTGCATCTGTAAGTACAGGCCTTCAAAAGTTTAACAGTTCCAGTTGGCGATGAGACGCGTCTTTGTGGCCCTCCCCTTAGAATCTGCTGAGTCAGCCGCAGTCACCTGGGCTTTCACTGGATCGGAACTGCTGGCGAATTCCCTTTGAGAGGTTACCACCTGGGGTACCAGCTTTACATTGACGTTCTCCATTTTTAGTTCTTCTTGAAATCGTATTAACTGGTGACAGCCAACACTCCTCTTTTTTCTGAAAACTAGTGTCTGGAAAGGGTGTAAGCCAGCGTTGCAGCCCAGTTCGTTGCTGAAGATAGGTGTTACTTGCTTTCAATGGCTGGGAGTCGCTACTCTTCCTCAGTCTCATTAGCAGAGACTGCCCGGGTGTTGTGTAAAGGAAATGTGGAGGTGGTGTATGTGTGTATTGTATGTATATGTTGGTACACTGCAGTCATCCCAGCGAGACGGGCTCCAGGCATACAATTCCATGAGCGGTTTGGTCTCGTGGAAATTCAATAGTTTCAAAACTTCTAGTTTAGTCACAAGACAGAAATTGTCGTTTGATCGTTAAAAAATTTTGGGCGTGGTCTTAGTTCTCTGTACGTTGGTCCTCCCTCAGTTTCAGTGACTCAAGGACAAATAATTCAGAAGTTACAACTAATGTACCATGAAAACGCTGATCATTACGAGCCTATACTGAACATGATCAGTGCAAGCATTAGTTGTAAATACTTTATACCATGCAATAAGAGTTTATAGCGTACCAAGGATCACAGATGCTCAAACAAATACTCCAAGTGTATGCAATCTTCTCTCTGTGATGTGCAGTATATCAAAAAAGTGTGATTCATGTCACAGTTTATTTCTTAACGTGGCGTGTTTCGAAAATCATTTAAAAAAAGGGTCTTATAATAAATCTCTCATTATTTGCGAGAAAAAATAAAAAATTTACTCGTATGTAGTAGTAGTAGCAGCAGTGGGAGTATTAGTAGCAGAAGCAGAAGCAGTGGCAGTAGTAGTCGTAGTAGTAGTAATTACAGTAGAAGTGGTAGTAGCATCCTCTGAACCCTGCTTTTGTGCCATGTGGCTTTAACGGAACCGAGTTACTATTTTTAGAGGATAGAGCTGCTAAAGAGATCATCGTATTTTAAATTTTACTTAAGAAACCTTGCCAACTGTGGCTAAAGGTGCGAGTCCTTTCGAGTTCTGAAAAAAACTTGCATTACCATGTGTTTGATCAATATCCTAGCTGATCCGTTAATGTTCGCAGTGGATCGCGGATGTATATTTAACTCTTTATCCTTCTAGATGCCTTGCTGCTTCGCCTGCGCACCGTGTGAACCTTTCGTCTGACCTCTTCTGACGTTTGGCTTAATATGTAGACTGATAGAATTAGACTTTTCAAAAAATTAATTCCTATAAGCGAATAAAAAATTGGATTAGCAAGATGGAAGTGGTAAAAATTGCTGCAACCTAAAACGAACCTCTGAATTTGTCAGCAAAGTGCCCAAAAAAAATTGTAAAAGTGCCAAAATCACCTAAATCGCGAATAAATCGAGAACAGTGATAGATGGAAAAAAAAGTTGAACACAAAAAAGATGCGCCTATCCAAGCCACACAAAAGTACCATTGTTAAAATTAATTTTATTAAATAGTTTTTTTGCAAATTGCAAAAAACCGCAAATTTGGCCGTTTTTTGAAAAATTCATAACTCAGTCCCATTTGGATATGAAGAGCTGAAAATTTGATACAATGTTTCTTTCGTAGTACTTAACATATGCTCCAAATTTCAAGATGATACANTTTTTTTTTTTTTTTTTTTTCTTTTCATTTTTTTTTAATGCCCCCCAGAGACAGAGAGCAGAGAGGAGAAGCGGGTAAATAAATGAATAAATGGAAAAAAGCACGCGCGAAATAAATTTTAAAAGCCCGTGATGAGTGAAAAGAACAATAGGTACCTGTACGGAAAGGGGGGCGGGGGAGGTTGGGGGTGAGCGAAGCTGTGGGTGTGTCTTTTGTGTCGTCGCTCTTTCGCGTTTAATAACGCGACCACACAGCACCGCGGCAACGAGTTGAATTATTATGCATGAAAATTTATCGAACACGCGATGCCGTCCTCTATGGTACAATACATTGCGCAGATTCAAAACAGAGAGAATATATTATGTACGCGCGCGCGTGTGTGTGTGTTTGGCCGTGGTGGTCATACTCGAATAACAGGAATAATGGCAATGATAATAGTCGCGGTGATCGTTCTCTTATTAATATGATAATATATTGTGAATGACATTGTTGTTATTATTATTATTATTATTATAATACTTACAAAAATATTAATTTGTACATATAGAAAATAAGTTTCATAATGCGTTTTTAGACACGTACGTCACCAAATGGTTTAGTACCGACGTACTCGCAGGATGAATTGATTCCAGAGTCGTTTAAAGAAAATCTGGCTTTTGCGGTGTCACAATGTATAAATGAAAATTATGCAACAGGTAATAGCGAAAATGAAAATCAATTGAAGGAAAATGAGGTGGATAAAGATGTTGAGACGATTGAGGAAGTAGGAACAGCAGGTGATGACAATAGAGATAGTGCAGTAGAATGTAAAAAACGTAAAATTATGTAAATGACAAATATAAAAATGTTTCGTGAACTAGTATGTAAATTAATATTTATGATGTATATTTTCTCAGTAAAATGTGATTTGAGATAAAAAGTATTTGTGTAGGATGTTATGTAATTATTTCATAAACCCTTCGGCGATTTATGTCAATTTTATCACATGTCTTTTCAACAATTAACGAAACATTAGTCATCATAAGTGGGAAGCTATTAACGTACTTGTCTAAAAACGCATTATAAAACGTATTTGCTGTATGTACTACTTAATATTTTTATAAGTTTTAAAATAATAATAATAATAATAATTATTGTTACTTATTGCAATGCTGACAGTAATTATGTTATACATACAGTCAGGAAATAAAAATATGTAATAGATATTACATATTTTTATTTCCTGACTATATGTATGTCATGATTACTGTCGACATACATATAGTCAGGAAATAAAAATATGTAATATCTATTACAAAAGTACTAAAATTTGCAACAACTAGTAGGATAATTTTCAGATGTACCGTTTTTTCATGACTATTATTATTTTTATTAACATGTCGATACGCGCAATATTAATATTATTGAAAGCTACCCCAGATTGAAAAAAAAACATCAATTACTGATGCTTAGTTCCGGAAATATCGTTGGTCTTACAACGCGTAGTCATTTTAAACCTACACGCTCGAAAGTGCGCCAAGCGCTCAGCGAGGAAGTGGGCGTGGCCTAATTCAGCAGCTCGCCCCACCACGTAAGACTTATAAAAATATTAAGTTGTACATACAGGAAATACGTTTTGTAATGCGTTTTTAGACACGTACGTTAATAGCTTTCCACTTATGATGACTAATGTTTCGTTAAATGTTGAAAAGACATGTGATAAAATCGACATAAATCGCCGAAGGGTTTATGAAATAATTACATAACATCCTACACAAATACTTTTTATCTTAAATCACATTTTACTGAGAAAATATACATAATAAATATTAATTTACATACTAGTTCACGAAACATTTTTATATTTGTCATTTACATAATTTTACGTTTTTTACATTTTACTGAACTATCTCTATTGTCATCACCTGTTGTTCCTACTTCCTCAATCGTCTCAACATCTTTATCCACCTCATTTTCCTCCAATTGATTTTCATTTTCGCTATTACCTGTTGCATAATTTTTATTCATACATTGTGACACCGCAGAAGCCAGATTTTCTTTAAACGACTCTGGAATCAATTCATCCTGCGAGTACGTCGGTACTAAACCATTTGGTGACGTACGTGTCGAAAAACGCATTATGAAACTTATTTTCTGTATGTACAAATTAATATTTTTATAAGTTTAATAAAAATGATAATAATAATNGACATTAATAATAATAATAATAAAAATAATAATTATTGTTATTTATTGCAATGCCGACAGTAATTAAGACATACATACAGTCAGGAAATGAAAATATGTAATATCTATTACAAAAGTACTAAAATTTGCAACAACTAGTAGAATAATTTTCAGATGTACCATTTTTTTATGACTATTATTATTTTTATTAATATGTCGATACGCGCAATATTAATATTATTGAAAGCTACCCCAGGTTGAAAAAAAAAACATCAATTTCTGATGGTTAGTTCCGGAAATATCGTTGGTTTTACAACGCGTAGTCATTTTAAACCTACACGCTCGAAAGTGCGCCAAGCGCTCAGCGAGGAAGTGGGCATGGCCTAATTCAGCAGCTCGCCCCACCACGTCCCGCTGACGGCCTCCTGCTAGAATCACTGTTTTTCGATGCAATTTTAACAGTACTCCTAAACAAGATGGGATTATAAAATTTAAGCCTGTTAAACACTAACTGTTGGTGAAGAGCAGCGCGTTTGAAAAATGTCCGTAAGTGGTCTCAAAACTTTTTTAGAGCCATTTTTCGAAGGGACCATTTTTTGTTCACCACGACGCACAGCACAACACAAAAGCAGAGACAAAATAAGGTTTCTCCCCTGTCATGACAAGAGGAGACTAACCGCAACAATATGCTTCTGGTACCTAGAGTATAGAGATATATTCTACGACTACAAAAACAATGGTACATGTAAGCTGTGTTTTTGATGTGAAAGCTCAAATCACCACAAAAAAGATTGCAATATAACAACATTCATTTTTTCTCTTAGACAGGGGACTCAAATAACAAATTCAGTAACAAGAATTTTCTCATTAGACTGATAGAATTAGATTTCACACCATTGAAAAAGAAATTAATTCCTATAAGCAAATAAAAAATTGGATTTGCGAGATGAAAATGGTAGAAATTGCTGCAAACAAAAACAAACATCTGACTTTGTTAGCAAAGTGCCCAAAAAAAATGGCAAAAGTGCCAAAGTAACCTAAATCGCGAATAAATCGAAAATAGTAATAGATGAAAAAAGATGATACAATTAATAGTTTTTGCAAACCGTCGCACAGTGGACCTTTTTCGAATTTTTTTTTCCAAAATCCCATATCTCATGAACGAAATAAGATATTGACACGGTTCAAATTGGAAATTGAAGCTTTTGGGCATAGGAATGAAGGAAAAGTATTAAGAAGTTATGAGAATTACATGTTACAGTGTACCGTCTATTTGAAGTTGGTGCTCTGATGGAAAAGTCCTAATATTATGATACTAATTAGCTTGTAAGAATAGCAGACGATACATACAAACATACAAAGCTTAAATTTTTTGTATTTTTTGCTGCCCTATCTTAATTTCACCCTTACAGCATTATATAAATCAAACATAACCTCTAAATTTTAGTTTTACTTTAAAAAATCGATTTCTCAGTATTAAAACTTGTGTTTATCATGTTCATACTAATAGTATAATAAAAAAAAGTACTGTTCAAGACTTTGTATATAGTAATCTAGTGCATGCATTAGAAATTACTTCAAATTACGCTGTCTTGGAAAAATGAGAACTCGACATAACCTTAAAATTCTAATTTTACTTCGAAATTTCGATTTTTTAGTATTAAAACTTGTGTTCATCATTAGTATCATAGAAAAAAGTACTGTTCAAGACTCTTACTGTAGTAATCTAGTGCATACATTGAAAGTGACTTTAAATTACGCTGTCTTAGAAAAATAAGACATCGACATAACCTGAAAAGAAAAAATAAAAATAAGAGAAAATCGACTTTTAGTTTTGATTCTTACCTATAGTGTCACTCCGATGTAACAAAATTGCTATTTACAAATACAATGCATAGAATACTGTACAATGATTGTTTCAAACTTCAAATGAGGATGTTCAAGAAACGTAATACCCAAATGTAATCTTGAAAAGATAAGTTTAATTGAAAATTTTTCTTGATTTTGTATACCTATCAGTGAGTAGAAAATTAATTTTTACTATATGCATAATGTACAAGTGATTTACATCGAAGTGACACTATAGGTAAGAATCAAAACTAAAAGTCGATTTTCTCTTTTTTTCATTTTTATTTTTTAGGTTATGTCGATGTCTTATTTTTTAAAGACAGCGTAATTTGAAGTCATTTTTAATGTATGCACTAGATTACTACAGAAAGAGTCTTGAACAGTACTTTTTTCTATGATACTAATGATGAACACAATTTTCAATACTAAAAAATCGATATTTGGAAGTAAAATTAGAATTTTGAGGTTATGTCGAGTTCTCATTTTTCCTAGACAGCGTAATTTAAAGTCATTTCTAATGCATGCACTAGATTACTATATTTAAAGTCTTGAACAGTACTTTTTTTATTACTAAAAAATTGATATTTCGAAGTAAAATTAGAATTTTGAGGTTATGTCGAGGTCTCATTTTTCCAAGACAGCGTAATTTGAAGTCATTTCTAATGTATGCACTAGATTACTACAGTAAGAGTCTTGAACAGTACTTTTTTCTATGATACTAATGATGAACACAAGTTTTAATACTAAAAAATCGATATTTCGAAGTAAAATTAGAATTTTGAGGTTATGTCGATGTCCCATTTTTCCAAGACAGCGTAATTTGAAGTCATTTTTAATGTATGCACTAGATTACTACAGAAAGAGTCTTGAACAGTACTTTTTTCTATGATACTAATGATGAACACAAGTTTTAATACTAAAAAATCGATAATTCGAAGTAAAATTAGAATTTTGAGGTTATGTCGATGTCTTATTTTTTCAAGACAGCGTAATTTGAAGTCATTTCTAATGCATGAACTAGATTACTATATTGAAAGTCTTGAACAGTACTTTTTTTATTAGTTTTTTAAGTAAACAGTATTTTTTTAAGTAAAATTAAAATTTAGAGGTTATGTTTGATTCATATAACGCTGTGAGAGTGAAATTAAGATAGAACAGCAAAAAATACAAAAAAAATATGCTTTGTATGTTCGTATGTATCGTCTGCTATTCTTACAAGCTAATTAGTATCATAATTTTAGGACTTTTCTATCAGAGCACCATTTTTAAATAGACGGTACACTGTAACATGTAATTCTCATAACTTCTTAATAATTTTCCCTTATTTCTATGCCCAAAAGCTTCAATTTCCATTTTGAATCGTGTCAATATCTTATTTCGTTCATGAAATATTAGATTTTGAAAAAAAAATTCGAAAACGGTCCACTGTGCGACGGTTTGCAAAAACTATTAATTGTATCATCTTTTTTCATCTATTACTATTTTCGATTTATTCGCGATTTAGGTTACTTTGGCACTTTTGCCATTTTTTTTGGGCACTTTGCTAACAAAGTTAGATGTTTGTTTTTGTTTGCAGCAATTTCTACCATTTTCATCTCGCAAATCCAATTTTTTATTTGCTTATAGGAATTAATTTCTTTTTCAATGGTGTGAAATCTAATTCTATCAGTCTAATGAGAAAATTCTTGTTACTGAATTTGTTATTTGAGTCCCCTGTCTAAGAGAAAAAATGAATGTTGTTATATTGCAATCTTTTTGTGGTGATTTGAGCTTTCACATCAAAAACACAGCTTACATGTACCATTGTTTTTGTAGTCGTAGAATATATCTCTATACTCTAGGTACCAGAAGCATATTGTTGCGGTTAGTCTCCTCTTGTCATGACAGGGGAGAAACCTAATTTTGTCTCTGCTTTTGTGTTTTATTTTCTTAGCAACTATTTCGTTAAGCGTTGATAAAGCCAATCTCTGTTAATTAGTGTATGCTTTGAGGATTTGATCCTTCAAATCTTGATTTCTGCATTTTATAACCTTTTTACATGAGTCATACTTCTTTTTTCTTCAAGTGAAAGATCAGGTTTTTGTTTACTCTATGCTTGTATCGTTGGTGGCTTTAGCCTGATTGGCTGAAAAATTTTTGCTGTGGAAAATTTCATAGAGGGTTATTCTGTACCTTACTGAGGAGTGTTACTCTGTAACTTTACTAACCACACTATCCTATCAGATCTAAAGTTTAGCTTCTCGTAAAATAAATAGGCAAAGAGCCATTTAGTTGAGGAGTTGAATTAAATACATGGTTAAAAACATTACTCTAGTAGTTGATAGTGCAATATCCATCTTAGGCGTGATTTTATGACATTAATTTTTTTCTAAAAAACAATTTATTGATTAAAAAAATAGAGGAGGCATTAATAATTTATACTTTTATGAGCACATTCTACTTCACAGAGTGAACCAATAATTTCAGATTAAAGACCTTGAGAAAATATGTAACGGAAGTTACTCTTGCATTTTATTTTGCTCTCTACCCAGACGTGCTCGGTCATATGCCAATTTGTTTATTCCACCTTGATGACCCTTCCACCCTGTATATTATTTATACTACACCACACCACACTGTTAAAACGTAAATGCAACAACAGTTAATTTATATTTCTGTTGAGTTATAATTTTTTCTTGTATAAATTAAAAAAAAAATTCTTTCCTCGAAAATTCTCTTAGTGATCTTCTGCGCACTAGCCAAGTACTCTACCTATTTTGCAACGAGCAATCCTTACTCTGAAAGACCTGTTTTCTTGTTTTTATAGTATGGCTTACAAGTTTTTCGAAATTAAAACATTTTAGTACTATTTATCAATGTATTCGACTTCATCATATATTTTAATAGTTGAAAAATAATGTACTGAATTGAATTATCATTTTTTTTTTAGATCAGATAATTATTCCTTACACCAAGTGAGGATAATTTCCTAATAGTTGCTTTTGTATACACTAACAAATGCTTATTTTATTTTTAATAATTTGTTAGTTTATTTAATACANTAGTGTGTTGACATGTAATGTAAAACGTTTTAAGTCGAAAATTATACATCTAGTTCTGACACTTCTCACAGCAAAAATCTTCTTACTAAAAATATTTTGGTTCAGAATCCTTTATAAATTATTATTTTTTTTTTTACAACATTTTTTTTAGATGTAACTAGATAATTTTTTCACTTAATTACGTTTCACAAAGCTAGTGGGGTAAAGGTACAGAAAGATGAGAGAAGGGAAAATATGCAAAACCACCAGTGATTACTTTGCCAATATGGATTTATTTATATATATTCAAATATCTATTTAACAATAGTGTAATTCTTTCTAATCGATGCCAATTAGGTCACTTTTCTGATTAAGGCCATATGTGTTCTTTTTACTTTTTTTAACTGTGCATAATTGTATTTATTGTTCAGCAATTTATTGCATTCAAAAAAATCAAACGTAATTGTTGAACAAAAATAAAATGATGTTACTACCTCAAGATCAATACGAAAAAGGCATCCGGCAGCTGTTATAATGTGTTAAAAACTGTCAATCAATGATAAGGTCTTATAATTTGTTATATTACTTCCTTTACTTAAAAGATTTGGAGTAATAAATATCCTACAAAGAGTCCATAAAACATTTCTGAGAATATAACATCCGTTTAAGAAACATTATTACTAAACAAAAGATTAATTTGAAATTACGTTAAAATTTTAAAACTTATTTTGAGAGAAAATTCGATGGAAAAAAATCATACATAATTTTTGCAAGTTATAACTGCATATTAACCACTGAGTTAAAAAACTTATTCTCTACTTACAAAGGTTACAAGAAAACAGATAAAAAAAATTTATCGCATAAAAAGTATATATAACTCTAAGATAACTTAATAGTGTGCCAAACATTATCTCAAATAAAACACACTTTGAAAAGCCATCATGATTTGTAGATCCAATTATATTCCTCTAATTTATTGCATTGCAACATCTAGGTTAGACCACAAATGATTAAAAAAGTGCGATTATCATTCTTCAATTTACACTCATTGTAACAATTACGTTTGTTGTTGAAAGTTAAACGGAATCCATTCTATTGAAACAGTTTTACATAGATTTATCAAGCATATAGAAGTATAAAAAATTTTTATGTCCCATACGTTACTACTTTATGTGGTTAATTGAAAGACTCTAATTTTGAGTAAGTATACTTTACTATATATAGTAAAGAGCTTGTTATATACTAGTAGAGCTTTACCCTTTTTCACACGAGTGCCAACCCCCCAATGCTTTATCTTTAAAAAATAGTTGTGTAATTTAATATAACTACTTTAGTTTTAGTCTTAAGTCGTAACTTAAGTGGTTTTATACTTCAGAAAGTAACGTATTTGCATATAAATATTTCATATTACAATAAAGTATATCAATCGTTATATTTATTGCTTTAGAAAAGTTGATATTGCTAAAACATCTGTGTGTGGATCGATATTTCTACTTGATCTATCTCAGATAAGATACATCAAGTATAGATCTGAAATAGATCCTATACTGATGATTCTTTCCATTCAGGATAGTATAAGAACCAAAAATAGATAATTAACTCAAAGATTCAATTAAACTACTTTAATGAATATCGAATACAATAGAGAAACACAGTTAAAAGTTTTAATGCACAGTTATTAGATCATGTATCTTCACTGTAATTAACTGAAAAAATGAAATTCATCTCTTCACTGATCCAAGATAATTTTCTCTCATCCTTTATGAGTTAATCATTACTAGTGCATATGGGTTTATTTATTGCATAATGAAGGCTTTTATTTTATGTATGAAAAGTTGTACATATATCAGATGGAAAAATCATGCCAAAAATACTACCAAATGTCTTGCACTGAATATACTTTCATCCAGCATATTCTGTCCATCATCATCATATGCAATTACTTTCAAAATCTAAATATGATAAAAAATTGGAGAAATTAAACATTGGATTGAAAAAAAAGTTAGAAAAAGAATAAGAAATTATCATGTAATGGATGATAATCATATCAGTGTAACAAATAATGATGAATCCTAAGCAGAACCTCTTTGCCATGGTGAAATAAGTTACAAATATAGAAATATCATTGTTGTCACGATTGCAAAATTTGTTTGAATTCTTGAAATAAGTATGACAAAATATCGGAAAACCTTCTTTTATATGATAAAATTTTAAGAATATTATTCTAACATAACAATAACATTCATTAATTTTCGTATTTATTAAGTAATAAGAAGGATTGAAATAGTAACTCTATTAACAACATAAAAATTCAAGGACAAATTTGCCCCTTTGTATTTAATACTCCCAAATTTGACGAGGGCAAACTAACTAAACATGGTTAATTATATACATTGTGAGGAACTATAGGTATACGTACAAGTGTCTATCGTCAATTTGAGTTTAATCTGATACCCCTTAACACCGTCTATCTGATTTACTGGAACGTGAACACATAAAATAAATGTAATAGCGCCTGTAACATGACGATATGAAATACTTATGTGTATACCGAAACACAAAATAGTTGCAAATTGCGGCGAAATATGTAAGTCATTCGAGCCACCTAATCAAAGCCGCCGATGCCGCTGCTTCTCTGAGGGTATAAAAGGCCTATGCAAGACCATGTTAATCACTTTTGCCATCAGCAACGAGTCCAGTGCTTTGACTAGGGAGCTCTGCTCTTCAAAGCACTGTTGTAATTTCAAATAGCGCAATAAATAGCAACTTGATATATATATTTGTCTACTTCTTATATTATACTAGCGGCCTCCCCGTCTCGGCTTCGCCCGAGACTCACTAAATGGAACACCATAGTGTGTTGACATGTAATGTAAAACGTTTTAAGTCGAAAATTATACATCTAGTTCTGACACTTCTCACAGCAAAAATCTTCTTACTAAAAATATTTTGGTTCAGAATCCTTACAATTTATTTGGCCAAACAATAAGCTGTAAAAATTAAAAAAAAATATAATTATTATAAAAAGTACCGTGCGTTCCTTATGCCATAAAATAATCATTGGCCATAAGGTGCCGTCGATTTGCAGTTTTTCCCATATAATTTACGAAAAGGGCTATTAAGCTGTAGAGATTCAAAGATCATAAAAATTTTATCATTAAAAAATTTGTTTCTCTTATCTTATAACTTTATAACCAGAGCAACAAAGTCCTGGATCTTTATCTCTACGTTTTTTATCGCAATAAGAATACAAATACATATTCTACTTATTTAAAAATCTGAAAGATTCAAGATATTACTATGACGATTATAGTGAAAAGCTGATTTCTCACCTAATTAATTCTTTTGTCATTTTCTTGACACCTAAAATTGTATTTATAAGATGCATTTGAAGTTTTCCTTCTAATTCGATTTTTTGTGACTTTTGGCATAGTTGAGACTTTTGAGAGCCCTAAAGGTTATTTTTTTCAACTTCATTAGGTTGTAATATATTTGTTGGCAACGTAGTCCGACGTCCGATGAACCTGAAAAGGACCAGTGAGCTTCGCCAGTAAGGTTTTTCTTAACTGAAGTTTTCAGCAAACGTAACTACCAGGATACCTCAGGGTTTGAAGCTTTGGAGCTAGTTTTAGAGCTCTTTCCCAACGTCTCCTGGTATAACGTCGAAGACGGTGTCCAAAGCACGTTTTTACAGACTCAGTTGTTTTGGTGATCTAAAGTTGGAAGGTTGGTTCTTGATGCTTGCCCGTTGGTAACTGTCCGTTGGCCCATGGTTATTATTTTTTCTTTATAGCTGTTAGGTTTTCCCAACACAGACCTCGGAGAAGATCGGTGATTCCTGGTTGAATGCTTAAAATTGAGAGGGTAATGTAGGGTCGTCAGTCACCGGGGTTCTCAGCCTTGCTACGAACAGTGAATGAGTGACTTGCTTTAATAGTGGCCGGCTTTACATAGTGTCATAAGCTTAGGTGGCCCTCAAAAGAACAGATGAGATTGATGGTTAAGTAGGGAACGTAAATACTTATAATGACCCTGAAAAGGGCCGGTTGTGAAACTTGTAGCTATTCCTTATTGTTACTCTTGATGATGAAGAGCCAGCTGCGGGTAGCTTGGCGCTTATTCTTTGAGTCTCTGTGTACGGAGACCGTACAGAAAGAGAAGTACGCCACTGACCAAATAATACCTCATCTTCAGGTGGTTCCTCGGATAACCAACCATTTACCGGTAGTCAGAAAAGTGGGCCTGGAGAACACTTTCTCTGTAGATATCCCGTTGGGACGACCACTAAGGAGGCCGGGCTTTCCGTACTCTTCAGGGCTGTCTTCCCTGGCTTGCATTTGAAACGTTTCCTGGTATTCCATTGGAGACGTTGACCTTCCGAACTCCTGTTTTTTCGTGGCACTCGTTTATTTTGGGGATCCGGGATGAATACCGATTTATTTTGCTTGCCCATGAAAGAAGATTGTCATCGGTAGTCGGGATGCCCAGCTGCACGACGGACTTCTCTGTTCTTGAGGTAGTGCTGATGATCGACTGCAATGATTGTCTACTTGATGGGGCTTCTTATAACCACTCTTCACTATCTTTGGTGGTGGGTGGCCTCAATTTTACCTTCACACCACCTAGCGGATTGTACTGAGCCAAAGTGCAAAGTTAGCTTATTTTAGCAAAACTTTGAGCTTATTTACCGCTATTGTTATTAACTTTTTCAAGAAAAAAAACTATGTGAAAAACATCCTGGAATCATGAAAAATCAGTATGCAAAATTTCAGCAAAATCGGTTTGGTAGTTTTCACGGTTAGCGATTACAACGGTTTTAGCAACTTTGCTTAATATATTAGTAAGATTATTCTTTTTGAATATTTTTCTGGCTACACAGGCAATAAAGAGGCTATTACAGTCTCCAAGTTTTTCCCGTACACCAGTGAATCCTCCCTTGTGTTCTTTAGGTAAGGAGCGGATCTCTGGGGCAGTACGAACAAGAGCTATCCTCTAGGTAAAGGAGTTGATGTACCCGCGAATCTTCAGGGCAATACGAACTGGAGAGACCCCGGGGCATCAGCGACTTAACGCACCCAACATGAGCAAAAGAGCGTCAATAAATTCTTGTGAAGTAGTATCGTAAGACTACGGGGTGTTGTGTACCACGAGTCAGGGGCATTACGAACCTGATTACGTCCCTACACACTCCCTCTGAGGTATCTCATAATACGAATTAGGGGCAATATGAATCCAACTTTGTACCTATGGGTCCTCATTGCTTTTCGTCCCTCTTAAAGGTGAATCCATAAATACTAATACACATGGATATATGACGTCACGTGCAAGAACTGGAAAGTAATATTGATTCAATTAACAGTAAAAAAATCTCTATATAATCACGACCCTTACAACATATGACGATCAAGTAGCAATGGAACAAAGATTGTATTTGAGTAAAAACAGTAACCTAATCTAAAATCACATAAAAATGCTGACTTTTATAATTTAAAAAAAAAACCCAATTGCTAAAAACTAGAGATATTTCAATCAAATTGCTTATGTTAAAAAAAATTTCTGATTACAAAATGGTTTGTTTAAAGAAAGGGAAAAGACCACACCTAAAATGAATCATCAACTGCTGAATATAAAGAAATAATTTGTATATGTTTTAGACTCAGGATTACCAGAAAGTCTTGATCTGTTTGTCTATCTTAAGGATTCAACAAAAAACCGTCTAAAAGAAATAATCAAAATAAACCCTCCCATTTTGTTAATCCAATGGTATTTGTATTAATGTTTTAATTGGGTATTTAGGATAAAGTACTGATTACTGTTAATATTGCTTCAATAGTCGTTGTGAAAATAACAATTATAATAATAATAATTATTATTATTATCATCATCATACTATGTAATAATATTTTTTATCTAAATTATCGTACAGATTAAATATTGACTTGAGGGTCAGTGCCTAAGCACACGATCAGTTGGAGCTAATTTCGGAAGTACGAATGAAAACTCTAAAAAATCAAGTGTTAGTTTGAGCAATGTTTCGTTGGTCTTAACGCCAACCTCATCAGGCTCAGTCTATATTGTCAAGACGATCGTTACAGACCTTATGTTAAGCTCTGATTGGTCATTCGGGTTCCCAACTTGATACGTCCTCCTTAAACGCAAGAGTATAAAAACTTCTCGCACATAACAATATTCACCGTTTGTCTTTCATCAAGTGCTCTAATGTAACTATAAAGGTTAGAGAGTGAGTTCTGTTGCGCCTTTTAAGCGGATGTAAGACTTAGTTCAGAAATTAAGTAAGTGTTAAAAGCGTGCATTTCAAGCAAATGTAAGACTTAGTTCAGTGACTAAGTTGTGTGAGAAAATCTCGAGCAAACCAGGCCACTGCAAACTTACCTAAAATATGAATCAAGGCGAAACAAGAAAGAAAGGACCGTTGATTTGGATTCCGTCGTTAAAAGCAGCAGCCTAATTATTGTCATCGCCACGAGCTTTCTCATGTAGGATTAGGATCATCGTTGCAGTCAATCTCATAAGACTTGTGACTGCTTGCGCACAAGCAGCAGCTATCCAAAATCACAGAAGTAAGCTTAATTAAAGATATTAATAAATTGTATAAACATTGTAAATGTGAATCTAAAACTTTCTTATTTATACTTTTTATAAAAATAACTTTTTCAGGCTTTTCTAAATTCATTAAACCATCAGACATTACTTGGTTGTTGATTAGATCTACTTTCTAAATTAAAAAATATTCCAACTACTAAATTATATAAAACACTAGCAAACCCCCGTCTTGGCTTCACCCGAGACTTACTAAATGGAATACCGTAGTGTGTTGACATGTAATGTGAAACGTTTTCAGTTACAAATTTTACTTCTATTCCTGACACTTCTTAGAACAAAAATCTTCTTATTAAAAACATATTGGTTCGCAATCAATACAGTTTATTTGGTCCAATAATAAGCTGTAAAAAGTAAAAGAAATATAATTATGCTGAAACGTACCGTGCGTTCCTTATGCCATCAAAAAAAAGTTGGTTATAAGGTGCCGTTGATTTGCAGTTTCGTCCATATAGTTTACGAAATGGGCTATTCTTTAAAACTGTTAGGATTTAAAAGTCACAAAAAATATGTGATTAAAAAATTTTTTTTTCTTTTATTTCACAACTTTATTACCACACCAACAAAGTCCTGAAGCTTAATTTCTATATTTTTTATCGCCACAAAAAAACAAATACATATTCTAAAATTTTTAAGAACTAAAAGATTCAAGAAATTACTATGAGGGTTATAGCAAAAAGCTTATCTTTCACTTAAATTCTTTATTTATCTATTTTGATGTTGCATTCATCTCGATGAATGTTTAGCGTCATTTTCTTGACGTCTAAAATTGTATTCATTAGATGCATTTAAAGTCTTCCTTTCAATTCGACTTCTTGCGACTTTTGGCATAGTAAAGACTTTTGTGAGCCCTAAAGGCTATTTTTTTCAACTTCATAAGGTTGTAATATACATGTTGATAAGGTAGTTCGACGTCCGATGACTCTGAAAAGGACCAGTGAGCTTTTAAAGTAAGTTCTTTCTTGACTAAAGTTTTCAGCAAACGTGATGGCCTGTATACCTCAGGGTGATCTTCTCTGGCCTGTTATTATAGCACTACACTGATCGGGAGAAAAACTACGACTTTTGAAGCTTTGGAGCTAGTTATAGAGATCTTTTCCAACAGCTCCTGGTATAACGGCAAAGACGTTGGTGTCTAAAATACATAATTTTTTTATAAAAATAGTGGTAATATAGGGTCATCGGTCACAGGGGTTCCTAGCCTTGCGACGAACAACTCCACTCGTGACGTCTGCCAATGAATGACTGACTTGGTTTAATAGGGACCAGCTTTACATAGTCTTTTCGTCGACGAATAACGTTTCCGAAAATGGTAGTAAAAATATATTTGAAAAGGGCCAGTGGTGAAACTTCCAGTTATTCGTTATTATTATTTTTGATGATGGAGAGCCAGCTGTGGGTAGCTTGGAGTCTTTGTGTACGGAGACCGTACATGAGGGAGGTACGCTGCTGATCAAAAAATACCTCGTCTTCAAGTCATTCCCCGGATAATGAACCGCTCATAGTTAGTCGGGATAGTGGGCCTGGAGAATACCTCCTCTGTAGGTATGTTGTTGGAACGACCACTTAAAAGTTGGCCGTTGTTGCTGCCCGTACTCTTTAGGGCTATCTTTCCTGGCATACATATGTAGTGAGACATTTTCTAACGGCACCAGACCAGATTGAAGTACGGCCACATAACTCAGAAGTGTTGGAGTAGGTTGTGCTCTGGCTAGACACGTCTCCTGGTATTCTGCCGCAGATTTTATCGGTTAGAATAAATTTTTTATTGGTGGCACTCGCCACTCCTGGAGGATTAGTATGAAAGTAGACCTAGGTCACTTGCCCATTAGAGAAGAGTGTCGTCGGTAATCAGGATACCCAGCTGCACGACTATCATTTACATTCCCGAGGCAACTTAATAAACTGTTGGCGAACGAATTAAGAAATTTTCGAGACTCTCTGGCCTATTATAACTACACTTATTTAATTTTGTTGCAGGTATCTTCGATTGTATGTCGATGCCACCTAGCGGATTCTACTGAACTAAAGTGAAAAGCTGCCGTATTTTTGCAAAACTTTGAGCTTATTTATTGCTATTTTTATTAAATTTTTTCAGATAAAAACGATACTAAAATCATCTAGGAAGTGTCAAGAATAGGTATGCAAAATTTCAGCCAAATCGGTTCAGTAGTTTTCGCGGATAGCGATTACAACAGTTTTAGCGACTGCTTTATATGTTAATAAGATTTAAAGATTGAATATTCTAATTGATTCACACATTAGTCTTACTTTAATGAACAAATTAAATATTAAGAAATAAAAGCAAGCTCTCGGGCGCACTTTTGGTACGCACGAGTTGGAGATACGCTATGCGTCAAAAAAAATATTAAGAAATATTTAAATACATAACGTATTAGAAAGACTTCTACAAGGACGCGAGATAAAAAGACAAATAAGATACGCTATAATCGTATGACGTAAGACATAAGCTCAAACAGTAGGTCAACGCCAGCTTGGTTTACACCACTTCATACATATTGCTCGGTGAAACCTAACACCACAACGCCGAGTCAACGATATAAAAGAAAAGTAACAGCAAATAAGGAATTTAGGCTAAAAGCTGGTTCCTGACAAAAAAAAATTAAATTTATTTGTTTTTAGATCGAATCTACGAGTGTTGCCCTTTACTTATACAAGTTAAGACGTAACAATAACTTTCTGATAATAAAATAAATACTTTCGAAGATATAAATAATACAATATTTTCTTGGAGTAACTCAAATTGCAAAGTTATTACAAAGTTGATTATTAAAAATACACTACATATTTAATTTATATTAAATAATGCAACGAAGTAACTTTTTTGAGAATTAAAAAAAAATTTAGTGCACCTTGATGGTGGTATAAAAATATGCTAACAAATGTACATATATAAAAAAATCATTAAGAGAGTGGTGGAATGTGTTTGAAAAGGGCTAGAACAAATTTTGGAGTGTTCCAAGATAATCTACTTACAATTTGTGAGGGGACTAAGAAGCCCCCTTAAAACTATGGGGAGTGCATAAGGGGGAGGGCGAAAAGTAATATAACTGTAAATGACATAGAAACCAATCGGAATCTTTCATGTTTATTTTATCTCAGGGATATGGCTAAAAGGTGGCTGGAGGGAGATCTTTCAGATTGTATTGGGATGTACTGTTATTGGGTAATAAAATTAGGTGGGGGTGGAGGCAATGGAGCGGGGCTGAACAAAGTAATGTTGGGTTGTACTGTTTATGGGTGATAAAGTTAAGAAGAGTGGGTAGAGAGGGTTGTGAAGGAGGATTAAACAGAAATTTAACCCATTTAAAATAAGGTAAGAACTGATTATTTGGAAGGGTGGCTAAGGGGATGATGAGGGGCTGAGAAGGGCTTTTTTAGGTAGTTGTTTTCCAATAAATAGGTCAATCTCATATATAAATATACAATATACATATATCATTCCATAATCAAAATATCAGAGTGAAATGTGAATGCCTTAGCGTACACTTATACATACATAAACATATACATCTATCTACTTGTATTCATTTGATAATACGACGTTACCACATACTTATTTTACGAGTGATTTGCCAAAATTAAACAAATAGCACTTTTTTGATGACTATTACAATAAAACTACGTGGTGAAAATTCTCAAAAAAATGTTTGTGTTTTTTACTGTCTAACGTAGTTTTTAGTAGTTTTTTAATTATTTATACATATGCGGTAGGTTTACACTTTTTAAAATAATGGTGCTATACAGTGTTTGCACCATTGCTCCAATGTTTAAAGAGTGATGTTTTGACGAGGATATTTTGATAACAAAGTAGCAAATCGGTCTCAAATTTTTTACACATATTTCTCGACACTTATATTAGTTTTGCTGACAATTCCGTATTATGTTAGATACTTTTGATTTAGGAAACAACTAGCTTAAAACCAGATGGGGGGGCTGAGAAAGATGAAGAAAGAGTGCTGGAGGGGCTCAAAAAAAAATTAACTTAATTAAAACAACGTAAAAACTGATAGAATGTTACCTTATTTGAAGGGGGCTGAGTAGTGGCCAAGGAGGTTGAGAAAGGGTTGAGAGAGTTGTGTGAAGCAACCCTAAAAAACCACTACGTATTATAGTAAAATATATGTATATAAATATAAGTGTCAATATATGCTACTAAAGATTGCTAATCAACGGCATAGAACTTAGAAGTACGATGCAGGTAGTGCAGTTATTATGTGCTTTGTTGTTAAGAAAGAATAAAGAAGAAAAAAAAAGGTATTACTAAGGTGTGATCGCATGGTAAAAAGTATTTAAACACTGCCCTTACATTCATGCAATGTATGTAAACAAGGCAGAGAATCTGTTGTAAGATAGTGTGATGTCCGTAAACTACAATTAATAACATTTTATTTCCGCTCATTCTGTCTGAATCTTCCATGTTTATTCGAAGGTAGATAAAACAATGACCAGCTAAGATTCATGCACATGCACGCAGGCTTATACTGACTGAGAATAAAAAGCAAAGGAAATACTTTTTAATGCAGAGAAATGGAATAACTGTATAAACCAACAAATACAAAAGTTTACCTGGAAGCAGCTGCACTAAGATGTGATATTGAATACTACTTAGAAAACTAACAGTTGATACATATAGATTAAGATCAAGAGAAAATAACATTAAGTGCTAGAATTGTTACATAAAGTTGAGACACAAAACAACCCACACATGATTCACTGGTAGCAAGCAACAGCATAACGTAACCAATAGAAGTATTAACTACGGTAAACCCAGCAGAGCATCTTAATCAACTTTCAAATGAATATGCAATTTTTCCCGTTGATGCTCGCAGTTGGATAATTTACCAAGTAACCCTTTTTTATAGCATTAACAATTTTATAAATGATCTGCAATAAGCCCTAATAATAGCCCTTTTATTTGTTTCTGACTCAGAAATAACAAGAAAGAGAGTCTGTACACCTGCCTCCAATACGGGTAACGGAACTTCTGATTCTCCAGGACACTATAAGCCGACATCCTCTCCAACGACTAGCAGCGAAGAA
Source organism: Copidosoma floridanum (assembly GCF_000648655.2). Next base: position 2,232,977 of record NW_019384279.1, on the reverse strand, counting down.
CAAGTTGACCAAACGCTACTAACATTTTGAAGTACAGTTGCCACTAACAATCAATTAAAAATAGCGGTAAACTGAATTAAGTAAATAATCAATAGCTTGTGACAAGCACCTCACCACTGTTACTGTAGATGGATGTGTTTCGACCACAGACACCGCTCTTGGTAAAAAATTTTTTATGTATATTCACTCGTCTTACTAATGGATATGGCAAATCTAGAAACTATTTAAGTAATTACTGTCTAGAAGTTACTACTACTTGAACTTTTGTTACACGGAAAGACCGAGATCATTGAAAATCCCCTACTACAATATTTGATCGTAAGAAATACTACACCAACGTTATATTTGTTGCTTACTAACACAAGAATTTTTAGTGTCACCTTAAGTGGTCTTAAATTTCGTGCCAAGTATATAGGTTTTAAGATATCAGTACAAGTATTTAGTGACGGTGGTACGGTTTTTTCCCTTACCAACTGTAGCTATGAAAAATAGATGTATCCAGTAGGTGTTTACGTTTTACATAACATACTTGAGCGTAGGTTTTAGACAGACGTGGTACGGGAAACAACCGTACCAAGCTATGAAAAACTCATAACTAAGTAAAGTAGAGGATTTTCAATGAACTCGGTCTTTCCGTGTAGGTTTTAGACGGACTTGGTACGGGAAAAAACCTTACCAAGCTATTAAAAACTCGTAACTGAATGTAGTAGGGGATTTTCAATGAAAAATGTCTTTCCGTGTACTACTACAACGCACTAAACGATTATTCAATCAAAGCTGAAACGAAATATCAAGCGATTTTCACAGATCTTTTGGCTACAAGTTAAATTGAATAAATTGATTAATAAAATTTAATGATATTCTCTAATATATTTTAATTATAATACCAGGCCACAATAAGAGTCTGTAATATTCTTATGTAAAGGAGAAAAAAAGGCATGAGTAAGTGAATTACCTTTTTTTTTCTTTACGCACAGAGAAGAGTGAGCCAGATGGCGAGTCTACTTCTGCCATCATTTGGGCTCCCACGAGCGTGGTTTAAATCTCGATTGAAGACATCTTGTGCTGATTTGTCACGTGTACAACTGTTTTTAAAGATTAAATAATAGTAAGTGATTAAAATTTATTAAATCTTTCTAATTTCGTTTTCTTCGTTTCTTTCCAGCACGGGCATAGCATCAAATGTGTGCACACCATTACTCGTGATATTATTGGTACCCTGTTAACCACGGGAATAAATAATCGATTGTTCTACACGTAAAATAAAAAGCAATTACCATTACTCATGATGGTATTGGTGGCTTCTAAACTGGTTCTGAATCGCGCACGGGACGTCTTCGATACTCCACTCTGGGTAATATTGACAACTCTTAGGCACGCCACGAATGAGTGCATCGGGATACATCGGGATACATTGGGATATGTTGGGATACATTGGGCACAAAAACTGCTTCGAGTCATTGCAACTTGATTTCCTTCACTCGAAAACATTCGTACCCTCTTTTCGAATACCCTACCACGCGATTCAACTATCTTCTATCCCCACATTCCACCTATGCGCCCAACGTGAGTCTTGAGTTATTAAGCATAAGCTTAGACTTATGTTTTCGTATAACTTTTGGTAAGAAATCACACGAACACTGTAGTTTAATAATGCAACCTCACTTTTTACGTGTTAGTTACATCAAAGTGTTAGTGAATTATTCTTAGGAAGTTTTGTAGGTTACACTATCTATAAATTTATAGGAAAAAATCAATGCGTGTACATTAACCTTTAATTCATATTCCTGTAATTGTAGATTAGACCCTCTATAACTAAGACAGGATCAATAACAGGGTCATCTCTTTCATACTGAGCAAAAGATTTTGATACCACTTACAAATTTAAGCTGGATTTCATTAACATGAAACATCAGACTTAAGTAATAGCTATATTTGTATAATTTTAAATGCAGGCTGATAGTGCATTTACGTAATAGGAACGAAGTCACAAATAGTCGGTGGTATAATTTCTCGATCTGGATAAGTCTCCTATTCAGAAGTATCTGCCCCCTGGAAACTCTGAGTGTCAATCCTTTTGTAACTAAACCTCCTTTTGAGGAGAGGCGAGGGAGAACACAAAAATGTGAGGAATGAGGAGAGAAAAGCGAAAGAATGTAATTATTGCTTTTTGAGGTGAACAGGGAACACAAAAATTTAAGTGAAGTCGTTAGATGGTGAGTGGAGCAAAGGTAATAGATGGCTAGGGGGGCTGAGGAAAGTGAAAGAAAAATGTGACTGAGGGGCCAACGGAAGTAAAATACTAATGAGAAAAGGGATCAAGGAGAAAAAAATAAGTAAGTAAGGCTTTATGTAAAATATATTTGAGCTGTTTTAAAGAGAAGTAAAATAAATTTTGCCTTACTCAAAGGGTTGGTTGAGAGTCGAAAAGGAGTGGGGATAGGGTTAATAGAGTGGAGTATGGATTGCTTCTCTTATAAAACTGTTACACACACACACACACACACACACACACACACAACAATGATCAGCGTGAAGTATTCCTAAGGGAGGGCCTTGTATAGATGCAGTGAAGAATTTAATAAATCCTGTTATAGTATTAATAATATCATATGAAATTAATAACTGTATTATAAGGGTATGTTTTTAATTTGTGGAAACATTGTATAAAACTTTATTAGGACTTAAAAAGGCATCATTAAGATCCTCAAAAGGATTACCTTTCCATTGCATATAGGATGGTTGGTGAGCCTATCAATCTGGGAGGTGAGCCCCTTCCGCAGTAATATAGAGAGATAACAGACTACTCGGGTGACTCAGGTGGCTGACCTTAAGAATTGTTATCTTAGTGTGGGGGCGTAGAATAATTGCATGGATGGGCTTGCTCTTGTACATGAGAACAGTGTTAAAATTAACTAAGTACGTTTAGAAAGCTATTCAGTTGACTTCGGCCAACCGTGGAAAGTGTAAGGGCATAGGGGGCATAACAAATGAATATACATGGACCCCCCTGTACCTCCTTCACTTTCCACCCCCGCAAAGTGTCGGTTTATGTACACAGTGGTGGTGGTGACAAAATTACTTTGCAATACGGAGAAATTCCATATTATGAATCAAAATATAATATAAAAGATTTATATATCGCTGTTCTGGACTAAGACTATGCCCTTATCATTGCTAGACAAAAACTATGCTTTTTTGACCTCCCAGGTAAAGATTATGCCTTTTTTTCTACTTTCGTCCGGGCTAGACAAAAGGGCATAGACATCGTCGAAACTCTGGAAAAGGGCATGTATTGCGATTCTACATCTACCTTCTTAAATAACTTTTTGGTTTAATACATCCCTGACCTTTACTATTCTTGTTTCTTTTTTTTTCTTGTTACTGTCTTCTTTTATCAAATTTGCGAGTCCCATGTGTGCACCACTTGCAATGATCGTCTCTGACGACTCAGTTATTCATAGTACTAGGTAATATTTAACGTATGCAGCAATTGTTGCAACGGGTCACTTCTATCATCTGAATTTATAATATGTGTTTTACATTTATATTTATATTCTTCTATTTTATTATATTTTCTTATAATAAAAAATCCGTCTAATAGACAATTCAATAATACACATTTTTTTTATATACACACATATATTTCATTTTTTTTAAAAATTTCTATTTTAAAATTCAAATTTGAACGCCGCGCGCGGGGAATGTGCGCCTAGTACGTTAAGAAAACGCTAGAGCGCGGGAAAACCTGCTACTCAAAAGGAAGTATTGTTAGCATAAAAGGCACTAGTGCGCAATGCAAAAGCAGTTCCTCTTCCAGCGAGCCTGGGACGCGGTATATCCGTTGCTCACCCAGACCTGGAACTTTCCTGTGCACCGGTCTAATACCGCGACGAGCACGAAGGGAGAGAAAGAGACGAAGTACGAAGGCCGATAGCTGAAAAGTAAGTGTGTACACCACCAACAAGGTAACACTTTCACTAACTGGTATCTACTTGGACTTTCGGTGCTCGACCGCTTTAAGCGTGGAGACGACGCATCCCCAAGTAGTCGAGGCACTAGGGTTAGCGACCACGTTCTTAGGCGAAGTTCCTGGGTTGAAGACTTGAGCAGTGCTCAAGACACCCAAGGGCCCTGAGAACGACCTAACCTTACGTGACTTGGAAGGATAGGTAGTTACATAACACTAACTTTCCGTGGTTGTGATAAAAACTCGTCTTAGTCTAACCTAACGTGTTCAAGCAGAGACATTAAGGAGAAAAAATTCAAATTACCATTTATGTAAAAATTTCCTATTAAAAGGGCGGATAAATTTTAAGTAAATTATCGAGTATACTATATTTTTTTTTATTATTAACGTAAATAATTGCGATTACTCAATATAATGAATACATGTAAAAATTAAAGAAATAATTTCCTTAGAATCATATGATTGAATAAATATAAGAGAATTAAAAATAAATTAATTGTACTTATTTAAGCAAACCTTTCCCTCTACATAAGATTGCGAGTTCCTTTTATAGTTTAAGACAAAAACTAGAAAAATAGCTGTTAAGATTTGAAATCGTTTATTTAAACTGAGAATATTATCTGTACCCCCAAAAGGGACAGGAATAAATAAAAAAAAAAAGATATTAGATTAGAAAAATATTGAATAAGTTAAAAAAAAGATATTATTAAATTGATTAAAGTAAGGGAGTATTCAATAAAGTAATAATCAATAAACAATTGCTGTATATGATGCAGGAATTAATTGATTATTCAACAGATAAATTTTGAAACTTAATAATTATTTTAAATATTGTATATAATCATCAAATCTGAGCAATTTCTCTCTTTTACACAGGGCAACGAACCCGCCCTCCGACATATAAACACTAACATTGTTTGTGTGTTGGTTCCTAATCTTAGAGTTTCCTCGGTACAAATAATATTCTTAGCCGATTGTTACTACCACTAATTAACCGGGGTTATACTCAAAGAAAGAGAAGTCGTATTGTCTTAAACATACCCTAGCTATTATCAAGTTTAATGGAAAGATATCTGCTAATGAACCATTTAACTTGTTGAGCTAACCTTTCCAAAACTAATAGTGACTTTACCGATAAACTTGTCTGATCATGATTCGCTTCCTTCAAGAAAGCTCGTAGATGTTTAGACATCACCAGGATAATACAATATTTCTTTCTAAAAACAGATCAGTGTTTTTTTTATAACCTTGAAACCTGTGGTACCAAATACATCTGCAAAAAAAAATTCTTCGCCTAGAAAGTTAGCTCAATACTTACTGAATTATTTAAACAGTTTTGTTCTAAATTGTTTTGTGATGCAACTTAGAATGTAGGAAACTCTTTTTATTTCTGAAATACAATGGATATTTGTAAGGCTATTGGGGACACAGTAATATAATCTTTGCAATTTAAATTATTATACACATAAAAAAGAGGCATTGTGATAAAAGGTATTACTTAAGAATTTTTTACTATTAAAAAGTATGCTCAATTTTGAAAGATAGTTGAATATTCTATACTGTAAGAGAAATATTATGATGTCAATACATAAAAACAATACGTACCTAATCCCCATATTCGACCTCCCCGGAATTCACCCTCATACTTCATACCATCGGATCTCCAAAACACTCCATGCCCATGAAACCAACCTTGCATAAATTCTCCTTCATACCTGTTAAGAAAATTTTAAGAGTTATTAAATGATTTTTTTTTTATCCTGTTATATATATGTTGAAAACAGCTATTTTGGTTTTAAAGTAATTGTGCTGAAGATAAGTAGACAAGGTAACTTATTTATCTTATATTACTGCCCGGTACTTTTGTACTCAACTTTATATTGTAATACATTTTGTGTTTCCACAAAAAAGTTTCACAGCTGGATCTTATAAAAAATTAATAATTTATGTTTTTTGTAAGAATCATAATTATTTTATTTTAGAACTGTGCAGAAAAGAGATAAAACTTTTCTTTGAAAAGTAAAGGAATAAAATAATAAAATAAGATAAAGATAAAAATAAGATTAGATAAATAACAAAAATCAAAGATATCAAGGGGGATTTATTTTTTATGCTTTTTTGAATAATTTCCTAATCCGTGTAATGTTTACAACAATTGTTTTTAGATTTTCAATTCATTGAAAAATCTTCTTATTAAAAACATATTNGAATAAAGATTTATGTGAAGATGAGTAAAAATGTCAATAAAATAAATAAGCACACTTACGTTTAATAATAATTTCTTCTTTCGATTCGTTTAACTTTGCATTTACTTATGCACTAAGGAAATGTTTTATTCAATCACTACACAGATTGATTATATCCATCAATGTCCTTTACGCAACCGTGAAATAGTTATCAATTCTTTTTCTTCTCTTTAAAGGAACAAGATACCAGATACTTTATCACTAAGCTGAAATTTGAGTGTAAGTATTAAAATAAATTTCAAGAGCTTACAAAATTTACATGTGGTTCGAATACTTCAGAAGCTCTATACCTATGAAAAAGAGGTCACGTTGGGTTAGATCGCTCTCAAATTTCTTAGGTGTCTCAGGCACTACTCAAGTGATTGACGTAGGTGCTTCGCCTAAGGAACGGTGTCTTTGTTTCTAGTGCCATAAATACTTATGAGTGTGTCATTCTCATTTTTAAAGGGGTCGATTACCGGAAGTCCAAGTATACACTGGTTAGTGATCAAGTGTACATATTTGCACTTACTTCAACTTTGTTGATCTCCCATTCTCAGCCCTCTTGACTTCACAGTTTGTACCGGTGTACTGCAGAGCTCTGGTCTGGATTAGCAGCAGATTACTGTTTTCCAGTCTCACTGGAAAATAATGCTTTTTCTTACCTGTGAGCTCCTTTCATAGGCGATTGACACTTAATTTTCCATCACAATCAACGTTTTCTATCCTTGCAATATCATCCCTATATATTTTCTAATAATCCTTGCAAGGATGCTATCTAGTATCCTGCACTTGATTCATAGCACATATTGCTTGATTTATCCTTACTTCTTTTATATTTAACTAGGTATATTTTATACAGAACTGCTTCGACGCACCCTTTCATATGCACTTAATACAAAAGATTTTTCTAATTTGTCATTTCATCACGTACGATTTTTCGCTGTGAATTTTATTTTTAGGGGTATCTTCTTAGCTTTTTACTTTGAACAACAAAACTTTTTCTTTGATCATTTGCTTAAAAGAACGCGAGAATAAGGTAGCTATTCTGAATAATGCTTGAGGGCACAAGCAAATACTCCAAAAGAAGAAGATGAGACGCACGCATCTGAGGAGTGACAAAAATCTTGGCCCAGCTTGGATTATATGTCATCTGAAATGCGTGCTTAGGATGTGTTGGAATATATATGTGTGTATGCAATAATTTTATTTGTTTGTATTGATTTATGTATGAGACTGATGAACAAGTCACGGTCTAAATGCGCAATAGGTTAGTTAAGCTAACGACGTCAAAAGGAGACGGTTGACTACGCATGAGCTCGTAGAGGCAGGGCGAGGGGCAGACGTGTCGGACGCCATGTGCTTTGTGCCTCTACGTGCAAGATTCGCTTATTGTATGATTATAAAAGTGCCAATATATAAATCTTTGTATTCATCCTTGTTTTCTGCCGTTGATAATTTTTTGCATCCCTGCTACCTGATGCTGCACTAGCACCTGCTGTGTGTTATTCTGCTGAATTGGCTTGGTGGAGCCGATTTTTAAAATATCAGAATGACTTTAGTATTTAAAGACGGAGCTGGACAGCTATAGTGTGCCGGTCAGACATTGTTCCTAACATTTTTTTAATTATTTGGGCATTTGTATAAAACGTAAGTTAAAATCTATGCTCTTTGTTATAGTGTGTTAACTATTAAATCGGTGTGACAATTTTAAGATTGAGTGCCATGATTATCTTACAAAAACTTGTTAAACTTTTAAGTATACGTGATTTATAGTAAATAATGAGATACATGATAATAAAAGTATTTTTATGTTTTTCAAACTGATAAATATATATAAAAAAAGAATCTGTAATTCTTAGTGTCTTGTTGACGACTGTTTTTGCTATACAACCAAAATGCTATGACTTATGTCTTAAGATCAGTACACTTTTACAATCATGACGTCCATTTTTACATTAGGTTAAATTTTCTTCTCAGCTCTACCCCTTTATGCTTTTTAATACCTTCTTGGCCTCTTATAGGTCACCTTTAATATTAGGTATAACTATCACAGTTTGTTTGTTATTTAATAAGATTTGAATCTCTATTTAATCTCCTAAGCCCCAGAAATCTCCCTACATTTTTGTTTTAGTAAAACACAAAATACAATTATTTTGTTTTCTCGCTTTGTTACATGGGTATAATTTTTGATCTTTTCATCTTCCTTAAAAAAAAAATGATACTATTTTCTTAGCTGCACTATACAATGGATATTTGTGAGGCTATTGGGGACACAGTAATATAATCTTTGCAATTTAAATTATTATACACATAAAAAAGAGGCATTGTGATAAAAGGTATTACTTAAGAATTTGGTGTTGTAATGGCATGCAAATTAAATATCAGTTTTTCTAGTCAGTTAAATACATAAACAATAAATTAACTTATAAGTTTATATTATTTCATTATTTTTTTATATTATTATTTGGAGTTTACATCAGCAATAAAACACCACTTAGTTTTCTTAAGCAAAAATTTTTTATTTATATAAATCAATATTTCGTCTTATCATGGAGACCTCAGTTTATATCATTGATTAGAATGATTTATTGACTTAAAATACATTTCATTGTTTTGAAAAATTAAAAATATTCTAGTCAGGTCGATCAGAGTCAAAAAAGTAGTAAGACACACACATGAAACTTTCTTTAATAGTGATTTGGAGACTGATGTGTACTAGCTATCCCTAGCTAGGCATTGCTTTACAATGCATAGTTTTCAAAATGAAATAAGGAGTCTTGTACAATAATTTAAAGTAACTTTTAACATTGCCTGTCGACATTTGACAGAAATCGGATTAGATAATTGAATAAAGATTTATGTGAAGATGATAGCCTCATTTTAATTTCTATGAAGATGGTAAAGGGCTTCTTAAAAAAAATTATGAATCTTTCCACATTATATGTCACAAGTATTGTAAATATCTGATAGTTATTGTAATTTATCAATTGCATAACAATATTAATAATCTTACAATGCATTTTAAATAATTATCAATTAAAATTACCTATTTATGGTGTAAAGAATTGTCAAACAACTAAACAAAAATTTTTCTTTCACAAAACAGAGAAATATACTACTTTTTAAGACTTAGTAAAGCAAAAAAAAAAAGTCTAATAAGATTAGTTGAATTCCCATCTAATAGAAAGAAGTTATTGTGGAGCACGCAAGGATAGGAATGTCAACTCATTAACGTATATATTTATGTACTTACAGGCCCCACCCTTCTGTGCTTTTCGTGCTCTAAGCCCTTCAATTATGCGTTATTTCATAGTTCTTTAGGTCATAACAAATACACTAATATCAAACATTTATTTGTTTAATATGAGACAGTTCTTGCTCAAAATAAATGCAGTAATAAAGAACTATTTGATGGTATCTCCCACTTTTATGTACATTTTGTTCGGAGGATAAATCATCTCTTTCTTTGATAAAACTTCGATGGGGATGATCGCTTTTCAAATAATCCTACTACTTCAAGCTTTATATACATAATTTTGGTTTTTCAACTTTCAAACAAAGAGACTTCTTTAATTGTATTATATTTCACTTGAAATAAAAAAAAAACCGAAGCTTACCAAGAACATCTATACATTTAACAGCGCAATGAATCTTGATCGAATAAATTGACTGTTTCTGTAAGTTTACTCAGAACACTATAAACCTTCTTAATAGGGCAACACTTCCATGGTTTGTACTACTGCATAACTACGTGTTATTGAAATTTATGTATATATTAATATTATGTTATTTAAATGCAAATTAGAAATTGGAAATTTTTAAACTGTTCATGCACAAATAACACTAGAAAAAAGCTTAATACTCTAAAAACATAATACTTACTTAAAAATTAAAAACTAATTTGTAAAAATTTATTAGTAATTTAACTATTAATTATGTAAATGATTTAGGAATTTTAAGTATACATATGTATAAGGTCTATCTAATTATTTAAGAATACATGGGATCAATTATGGGTAGTGGGATGTCTTAATGAAAAATAATCCAAGTTAAAATAACAGAAGTGACGTTTAACGTACATTCACCATGTTTTAAATATATATAACCAGTCAATCATGTTTACTAACATTTATACACGTATGTATTGCTTAATTTTAAAAGCTCATGTCTTATCGTTATTTGCAAATGAAATACTTTTAAAAAGTAAAATAATATGTATACATATATACAGTAGGCTTTGAGATCCAAGATGGTTAGTAAGGTGTCAGTAAGATTGCCTAAAAATGGTTTAAGGGTGCTGTGGGTAATGGTAGGAGTCACAAAATATCTTGCGGTGGAGTCTATGAAACACTGTTATGTTGTAGAAGGTTGGAGTAAAATGCCTCTTACAAACATCTATAATATAAATACATAAGTGGGGCTACGTCTCCCTGTGCACTCTCTGCTAACCCTTCATTTCCAGTTTAAAATTAATTAGTGACATTAGAAAGTTTCTCATTTTTTTAATTTACAATTTCTTATTAAAAAGTAATGTATTATCTTATAAAACTATGAACGTGTTATATTTCAAGATAAAATATTAACACATCCTAGTTTTTATAATTTTAGCAATACTTTCAACAAATCAATCATTTATTATGAGCTGGTCTTTGCGCCATCAACATCGACAAAGAGTTGTGTGAAGTAAATTAAAAATACTATATTTCCAACATAAAAACTTTAAACGTAATTTCATGCGATATATTATTCAAACTTACTATCTCCTCAACTGCCTTTGATTGGAAAGTTTTCACATGTAATGAAATTTATTGTTACTGAGCAGAAACTAATGAAATAGAAGAAACTGAAACTGAAGTAATTTTTTAGTGTAGGGAGGTATCTTTAAATATAAAAATAGAAGATATCTAAGAAAAATTCTAATTTTTTTATTAAAGGAGGTAGAAAATTGGATCCCCTGGTCCTTCATAAAGTAATCTTACAAAAAATTATACGTTAATTAAAGAGCTGTGGAGGGGCTGTGGGAGTCAGTATTTCATAATAACCATTTTATAAACTATCTTAACAATATAGTTTGGTTTTGTGTACGGGGATGTGGGAGAGGATTGTGGGATGAAAAATTCACCCCATGTGTATCCATCTGTAACATCTTCTTTATTAAAACAGGATTATTTTAACATTTTCCTAAAATATTCTCAGTTTCTGTGGGGACAATCATAATATGAATTTTGTCGCATTATTACGTCACACTTAATACAATATAAATGTAAAACAAATTATTAAACCATGTTTACATTGTTTTAATTAATCATTAAAATTTTTTTTTCTATAGCTCTCATAACCATCACGTTAAACACCTTCACGTTTTTTATTGATATAATATTTATTTTAATGTCACACTTTCACATATAAACGGTGCGTGTGATTATGCTAGAAGATCTTGACATCACAACATAATTGTAGGAACCATGATCATCATCATCAGTAGCTCTATACATCTACGAAGAGATGGATTCCTCTTGTACTCACCATAAACAGAAATATTTGAAATAATTCTTATAAAAATATTATAATTAATTTAACTAGCACCTTTTTGTCTCTTACCTATACGTTTTTATATAAAATTATTTAAAGTATGAATGTTCAGATTGTATAGTTATTAAGTTATAATCTTCAAAATATACAAATACACATGAAAAATAGTGTGATGTACATATAAAGTTATACAATAGCTTCTTAATGCAGATGAGAAGACAATAAGTAAAAACCAGTAATGTAGTCAATACATATTGAAAATTTTCGTGCAAAATAAATCGAACAACATTCTTGAATTGTATTTGATTGTTTGAAAATTTTAGTAATTACACTAAATAATAATGATATAATGAAACATTGTGTCATGTCATACTTAACATTGTTATAGTTATGTATCTTATGACTTTCATGTAGTAAATTTTGGGATGAATCCAAACAATATAAGTGCACTAAAAACTTCGGTACTTTTACGTCTTTTTTTTTTTTTAATCTAGAATTTACTTTTTAAAATAAATTCCCTATAGCTTATCATTTCAACGTAAAATTTGTATAGAAACAGAATTTTTAGTTTTGCAACTTTATTTGTAAATTTTTTTTAAGTATCAGACAGTTTTGCCTTAATTTCTGATAAACATAATCATTGCTCTTACTTATTAATGATTTTCATGGGTTGGTAGAACTTAATAAATATTACTTCATATCTTAGATAAAAATACAGTATAAGTAATACCATAGGATTCACTAAAACTTCTATAGGTAATCTATGTTAAATCAATTTTTTTATATTCTTTTTTATTTGATTGAGAATTTCATTATTAAAACAGTAAGTATATTCATTCTAAAACATCAGTATGTCAATGGTTTTGGTCAATGATTATTTTAAATAAAACATTTTTCATTGACGTTTTTCATGTTTTATTTTTACAGGAATATTAAGTGTCTTAATTCTTCTGTCTTTACAATTCAATAATAATTTTTATAATTTCTTATTACTTGATTGAATTTTGTTAACAATATTTTTTAGTATACTGAAATAAGACCAAATAAACTATGATGTTCTTGCGTTGGCGTGACGTACTACTCGAGTTAAAGCTTTCTCTTAATAACTCGGGACACATGCTGGGCATGTAAATGGGCAATTAAAATGATTAGAAATTAAAATGCGATGCAAAAAGGGTTACTCAGTAAATCATGAGCTTGCAAACTTGAATGGTAAAAATCGGATTATCCCTTGAAAGTTAAGAATGTTGTTTACCAAGCTTGTCATAGTGAATATGTAATCTAGTTGTTTGCTAGTGGCGTAGTGTGTACTGGTTGTTTGTGACGATTCTAGATTTTACTAATATTTTCGCTTATTTCTATGTATTAATTCTAAGCTATTCTAATATTTAACGTTATGTTATTTGATCTTAATCTAAAATTACATTTGCTTTTAATATTTCAGTTGAACTGTTCTCAGTCTGACTTTTGCATCTACGGTTATCGAAAAATATTTTGTTTTTCATTTCTGGTCAGCATAGGCCAACGTGCATGTACATAAACCATCATTGTACTGCAGGTACGAGGAACTTGCAGGTGATTCACCTCTTTTCAGATGGACGTTGGTCTTTGCTCAAGTGCTTTCAAAACAACATTTCTAGGGAATGGGCAGGGAAAAAAAAATTTGTTTGTAATTTTAGTCTACCAACATTACACCTCCCTCCTAAAACTGGTACTAGGGCTGTTGAGGAAAAAAAATGTCTGGGAACAATTTGCTGTGTGTTAACAACTTATTTACCTTGTTAAGAGTATGATGAATTCAATTAAGGTTCTAAGGTAAGGAGTTTCTTATTTATCTTTGATTATTCATTGGCCACGGATTTGCCCAGGGTTCCTCAAGGTACGGACAAAACAATGGAGGATCCTGTGGTGAGGGAAAAACAGTGATCAAAATTTCACCAGAACGAATACTATAATTGGGGTTAGTAACGCTTATACATGTCGTCGTAAAAGAAATTTGATTTTTATGCATAAATGGGGCTGTGCCTTCTGCACTACTCTTTTGTGGCTTCTCATGAAATGGCATAAAGTGGGCCCTCTTTTAAGTTGGGGTCTTGGGTATGGGAAGTGGTTACGTTCTTTTTCTGCATGTATTCTGGTATGTTAATTTGATACTGCATTTCAGCTTTTTCTTGCGGTTCGTGGTTTCTATTTCTTCGGTGATTTGGATGATCTTATCCCATGAAAAGCAACAGTTTAGTAAGTGTATTTCAGACTGCGCAAAGCATATGCACTGATTACCCGTAAATTTGGTTCAATAGGTAGCTATGGAGCAATTCTTTTGCTATAGTTTTGATTATGTGGATAATTAGATAGATAGCTACAAATCCTGCACTAGTGTTGCCAAAAGTGGTCAGTTATCCCGATACGCCCATCCAAACATTGTCAGCTAGCTTTTCCAGTGATGCTTCGTTGAGAAGCCTGAAAATGGAGCTTCAACGGTTGATTGCTGGTTACCAGTGCATATCTTGGGCGATATCATTAGGAAGCGCTGGCTGCTTGATTGGAAATATTATTCGGTCTCTCAGTCCCTCAAGATCACTGGGGGTGTATATGCCACTTGTTGCCAGGTTTGATGGTTCGGCATACGGCCAAGTGGTCTTTGTCATCGGCCTTAAAGCCTTGGGGGTCTTCACTTCTGTTATCGTGTCCAATACATCATACCATCTGCTGTTTATGTTGTACGGTTGATGAAATACAGGATCGCATGTGATTCTTGTTTGATACTTCTTGAGTACTCTTGTTTTAGGTGTCAAAAACATGGTGGTACTGTTCCTTTTTACTGCTAGCTTGGCGTAACAGTTTTGTTCTTTCGCCAGAGTCACTTCGACGGGTATACACTCGATGATTCGAATGGTTTCTCCAGTGACGGTAGCCATGTAGCCAGGCCCTTTATCTATATGTCCAGGGGATTTATCAGCTATGGCAAGAGCGTTCTCTAATGCCATGCATTCAACTCTTCACCGCTTTACCATAATATCACGGTACAACGATTTCACTTGTGATCTGACATGTCTCTCAACATAAATGAATTTCGAGTTCATGTACACAGAGCGATCCATATTTTCGAGGTTTCCGGATCCTTTAGCTACAAATGTCTGTCGCTTTCGCGTCTCAAAGATGAAGATCTTATGGTGTTCGATCCGAATTACGCTGTGCTCGCAGATTTGATCCATCTTCTTCTTTGCTAAAGCAAACATTGTATTCTCTGATTTAAAAGAGTAGATGATTTCCCCTTGTGGGTTAGTAGGGTCTTCAGTATGATCAGCTAGTCCTTCGAAGAGAACGTTGTATATCTCAAAGTTGCAGTTAGTTTGAGAAAGGACTTTCCAGTAGGTACTACTCCCGTTTTGATCTGTACATTGGCCTGTACTAAAAGAGCAGCGTGTACTAGAATATAATTCTATCTTCAAGCAAATGGACTCTGGCATAATACTTCTGGACGTTCACTTAAAGCTTGCCTTGTACTTTTACGTCGCTTTAAGAGCCGTAGCGATCTGCATAATAGGCTTCCTTGCAACCTCCATCAGACGTAAGTGATCCTGCAAAAGTGGTGGGAGTACTAATAGTTTTGCTAATCCCGACTCCTTGCGGAACTAGCAGATCCTTCCTGGATAGCCCTAAGTAGTATATTCTCATGCAATTCTCTCGGTCTATCTCGTCAATGAAGTTTGCATCTCCATTATGCACTGCAGAGCTACGAGAATGCATAACACAGTGACGAATGTGACGTTTAATTACCACTTTATATTGTACGACGTGCGTCTTCACATAATGGTTTACTTGTAACAGCTGCATGTAACGTTTCATGGACTTAACTGTGTCCATTGGAATGTCACAAGGATCTACTTCTACCAATTTTAGGGTGGTAACGCTCACAGTTTGTGCACCACAGTCGTTTCCCACTAATTCTGGTGCTACTGGAGCGATGAAAAATATCAACACGCAGAGTAGCTTCATCTTTTTGGCTGTACTCACAAAGGGTAAGGTTACGCATTGTTGAGGTTCATGGGATAAAGAGAGAGAAAAAAGAAAGAGAAGAAAAAAAAGGCAGGAATTGAAAAGGTGAGCCTCGTCAAGCTCACTAACCCGCAGACTCAGAGCTTTCGCTATTGGATTCGCTGGGTTTATTTTGCTTAAAGTCTGTTTTCGACAGTCATTATATATTTGCATGCACTACTCTATGTTCACTACCTACAAGGATTTTCACATTTTGTTTACTTAATATTTCTAAAACCTTATGGGGTCCTGGAAAATGGTCTCTGAATTTACTCTTTTTGACCCCTTTTAACAAAAAGACATAATAGTGTACCTTAAATATTTTTTCATTTATTTTTCTATCGTAATACTCTTCAGATTCAAGTTTTAAGCTTACTAAATTTGTATTTACTACTTTCCTTATACTAGTTAGCTTATTTACTACATTTTTAATGTAATCGTTATATGTAGGTAGGTGATCCTCTTTTCTCAGTGGCGTGGACAATGCTAGTTTGGCTAATCTTCTAAATACGACTTCATAAGGAGTGTACTTGGTAGATTTTTGTATACAAGTATTGTAATTAAGGACGGCCAACTCTACCCATTGGTCCTAATCGTTGTCGCTATCGGCATATTGCTTAAGAAATTCACCAAGTGCGTGATGCGATCTTTTCAGACATCCACTGAACTGCGGGGGAAAGGCTGTAGTTATTGCTTTTTTAATTTTGAAGCGTTTGGCGACTTCTTGCATCAGATTACTCAGGGAATTACTCCCCTGATCTGTGAGAGTGACCTTAGGTGCTCTAAAAATGCAAAAAAAAAACGTTTCACAAAGGCATCGGTGATTGTTGCTGAAGTGGCGTCTTTTAACGGTACTACGAGGCAAAACTTGTAAAGTTGGTCCTGCACTGTCAGTATATATTCGTTTCCGTTTTTGGTTTTGGGTAACCGGACAACAATGTCCAGAGCTACTTTATCGAATACATTTCCAGGTGTTACAGTTATTAGCATAGGTTGTTTAGTCTTTACCCGTACTTATTTTCTTAGTTGACATTGTAAGCACTATTGGATGCATCTTTGAATGTCATTCTTTAGTCCTTCGCAGTCATATTCCTGCAGTATACGTCCGAATATCTTGGACACACCTCGGTGGTCTCCGATAGGAGACTTGTGGACTTCGAAAAATATTCTGTCTCCATCATTATTGTCAGCATATACTAAGGTATTTTTACGAATTATAACCTTAACATCACAGTCTGAGAACTTGTCCTTCAATAAGTTGATTACTACTGACCAATTCAAGTTGTATATGGTCTGGCTCTTGACTATACTGACCATGCTTATTTGTTTTTCAATCAGTTTCGTCTTAAGCATTCCATATAGCGTCTTTAATCTGTTTTTAATTATTAACTATATTTTTTCTCCCTCTTCCGTTCTTCCGTAAGGTCGAGCACGATTTGATATCTCTTGTTAGTCCTTTTTCTCATACTGACATTTTCTAACTCTGGAACGAAGTGCGGTTATTTTATTCGCTTTAATGAGCCTGCGAGCGCCTTCGTTGACAGGTTTACCAGCTGTGTCTGAGAAGGACACCACATTATCACGTCAACATTCTAATAGTTCTTTTGTTTCGATGAAATAACAACGTTGTAAGCTAATGCTTCGTTCCTGATTCATGTCAGTGTTCCTGTTCTGCAAGGAGGTTTAATTGCTGTTAAGTGAGGGATCATTATCTCTATTTTCTGACTGAGTTTTAATAAAGGATCACTCAAGTTGGGCTGCAAAAGGGATGGGACTTTTTTGGGGTGCCCTCATTTTTTCTTCACCTTACCTTGCTCTATTGTTTGTTGGTCTGAGGCCTTTATTTGATCGGTAGTGGGTTTTTCAGTGATTGTAGTTTTCTTAGGGCACCCTCACTTTTTATAGATTCGTCTGCAGGCTTCTTCCTTATCAGGTGGTATTATTGATTGATTAGGGTCATCGACTATCACGGCACTGCTATTATTATCTTGTTGAGTAGTTTGTCAACGAGTTACAACGTTAAATTGAGCGAAGGGTACAGGGTTCCTCGATAACTCGTCTGCGGGTGCGTTTCACCAACCGGGGCAATGGATTATTTCATAGTCATCCTCAGAGAGTTTTAACCTTCACTTTTGCACTTTTGTATTAAGATCTGTGGCTTGAAACCATACGAAGGGTTGATAACCTGTTACTATTATGAATCTGCGGCAATATACATAGGAACGGAAGGTCTGCACCGAATGTAATACCACAAGAGTTTCTTTTTCATAGGTGTCGTCCCAGAGTTCTGGCCCTCGTAAGACACGCAAAGTGTAGGTGATCGATCGATCACTGTCAAGTTTTTTTTGGGAAAAGAAATCACCTATGGCATAACCAGATGCATGTCATGTTATTATAAATGGCTGATTGAAGTCTGGATGTTGCAAAAGGAGGGCAGTGCACAAAGCGTCTTTGAGTCTCTGCAAAGCGTTTAATTCTCCATCATTCTCATGGAAGCTTTCATTGCTTTAAAGAAGCTTGCTCATTGGTTTGGCGTGCCTCGCAAAATCTTGAATAAAGCGTCTGTTATATCCGGCAAATCCTAAAAATTGTCTTACGTTCTTAAGATTTTTCGGGATAGGGTATCATTTTACTGCTTCTATTTTCTTGGGGTCAGGGTTCAATCCTTTTTTGCTCAATATGTAGCCTAAGTATACTACTTCTTTATGCATTAGTTTGCATTTGCTGGGTTCCAATTTCCAGTTGGCTTCGCTTAGTCTTTCCATTACTAGGTCAAAGAGACGTTCGTGGTCTTCAAGGATTTTCATGTAAATGACTGTGTCATCCATGTATACGAATACACCCTTGCTGATAAATCCATCAAGAGTTCTTGTCATAGCGGCCTGATACTCCACTGCTTCATTACGTAAGCTGAAGGGTATCTGGACGAACTCGTAATGCCCATTGAGGGTCGAGAATGTGGTTTTCTTGGCATCCTCCGGGTGCAGCGGGATTTGATGAAAGCCTGACTTACAATCAATAATTGTATAATATTCAGAGTCCCTGACTTGGTCGAATACATTTGTTATATTGGGGAGTGGAAAGCTCATTGGTATGGTTTCTTATCAAGCGGTCTAAAATCGAGTACTACTCTCCATTTAGGGGCGCCATCCATGCTCTTTTTGGATACCATCCATAGAGCTGTTCTGTAATCTGATTGAGATCGTCTTACTATGCCATTTTCAAGTAATTCCTACACTTGATGATCTACTTCTGCCTTTAATGCATGAGGTAGCCTTTATTGCTTCGTAACCATTGGTACGTCGTCAACCGTGGATATACGGTAGGTCACTATGTTAGTTACCGTCAGTTCGACTCCTTCAAGGTGAAAATTTCTGTGATGTCGTTCTATCAGTTCCTTAGCTTGAGCCATTTCACTGGCTTCCAGTAATGTTAGATTTATTAGACTTTCTAGCTGTTTAACCTTATACTGGTAGTTGTTAGTATTACTGTTGGTGGTTTCTTGAAATAGCTAAATACCAGCTTCGCTGCCGCCCATATTAAAGATATCTAATTCGTAATACAGCTCATCAGTTGACTTGAGGAATGTCTCTTTTTCCCCGAAGCTGTAAAATTTATCGTCTAGATTCTCACATCTAAGGGAGTCATCAATCTCCGCATCATCGGGCGTAGCATCATCTAACATTGTTTAACTGTCAGTGGGTAATTGTATCTTTTCGTATCTTATACTAAGGGGAACTCTATCACCTTGTGAGGTCAACAATTTATCGCAAGAATTAATTCTAACCGTATTGCGAGTAGACAACTCCGCGCCTAAGACTCCTTCAATGGATAGTTTTGGGTCGTTTGAAATAACTTGAAATTCGGTCTCTAGAGCTCCTAGGCTGATGACTGTGTTTCCGAGCGTTTTCATTCGTTTTGGTCTTAAGCCACTAATTACTCTCTTATCATTTGCGTTTACGTGGTAACCTTTCAGGGCTTGGCTATTTTTAATTATCCTAACTTCTGAGCTGGTAGATTTTGTTTAAATATCGTGACTCTACCAGGGAACTTTAATAATTGGTGCTTTAAGCTCATTTTGCACTTTGTGTCTAAAAGAAAACGTATTCCTAGTAAACCATTGTAGGGGATGTTAAATAGTTTGTCTACAACACGGAAAGTAACCACGGAGTCGAGCACCTTTAGTGTTATTATCCTGGTGGACGAGATCATGTTACCACCTATGCCGTGAAATTTTATTATTTCATTTGTGTTGATGCAGATATCAGCTAGGATTCTCTCGCGTTTTATCAAATTTTCGTAAGAGCCCGAATCAATCATTAAACTTATAGACATGGTGCCTGACAGAAAATCTAGGTATGGCACATACTTTGGCTTAGGGCTTAACTCGACATAATTAATTCTTGCAGAATTTGATTCGTAGCTGCCGAGTGCGTTAATGCTTCGGGGGCACTCAGAGCCGCACTCATTACCCAAGCGCCAGAGAGGTTTTTCTGTTTTATGCATTCATTATATTGTCGTCTTCTGCATTCCAATATAGTGTGGCCACGGCGGGAGCAGTAGGCACTGGTTTTACAGTCTGCTGCAAGGTGTCCTTTGTTGTGGCATTGCGTACAATGTGGTTGAGCGTTGGATGGCGGCTGGTGCTGTCTGCAGTAATTAGCAGCGTGCCCAACTAGGTTACATAATTGGGAAACTACGTTACTCATTGGGCAGTTATTTGTCATGTGGCCGTCCTTTACAAATAAAGCAAGCTATCTGATTTCCGCTCGTTCTTACGCATCTTAAGGTGGTGTGACCTACAGTGTTGCATAACTGGCATGTTACCAGCAGCGCACCAATTTAGCCAACATTTTTTTGCCCCAAGTATTCAAAGCACTTGGTGGCTATGTAGCCTCGTTTTCCGCATACTTGACAAGTGATAGGGGTTTTTTTTGGCCGCTGTTCGGAAAGGTTGGGGGTATTGTTACTGCTAAGTATTGTAGGGGGTGGTTTGCACTTATCAGTGGTGTGACCTTTCTGCTTACATAACTGGTAAATGGTTCAAGATTCGCAATCAGCGTCAATAGGATCATTAGATTGGTATAGTGGACAGTATAGGGCGCAGCGCCGTTTTTCTGATTGTAAATTTACCCTTACCTGGCCTTTTAATACTTGCCTCGTTTGTAGTGCCTTTTCTATTTAACTGGCTCTTTTAATTAGGTTGTGCAGGGTTTCATTGTCTAGTGTGTTTAATTTGACTTCAGTCCGTTCTTAAAACACTCTATCGCTCCAGACTGTAAGGACGTTACGTATATGACTGGGACTACTTCATCATCCATCAGCCTTTTTACTTCCAGTATTTGTTATTGTAAATCGCATATTCTGTTGGCATAGTTAAGCACTGTTTCTTCGGGTTTTTGGAAGTCATTACCCATCTCATCAAGGAGTCGATGTATTGTTATGGTGGAAGCGTAAATGGCCTTGATATGGTTTTTTAATTCTTCGATGTTTTCGAAGATTACTCTTCTTATGGAAATTCTTGCTTCTCCTATTAATTTACATCTAATCACTTTCGTAAGATTAGCTTCATCGGTCGCGTTTACCATGTTCTTTGCTTTGTCGCAGCTTTCTAAAAACATACTTAACGGTATGTTGTTGCCGCTAAACTCTTGGACTACTTTAAGAGCATCTCTTAAAGCGATTGGTTGCGCCATTACTATTGGCTCATTTGCAGATGGGTCGCGCCTAAGTAAATTTTCTGTACCGTCTTGATTAAAGTTACCGGCACTGGGGGTAGGGGGCCTAGGCCGGTGTAGTTCGATTAGGTCTTTCTGCTAATTTGTGCTTTTTCAAGCAGTATTTATTGTATTCTCAGTACCCGCTGTAGCCGTATCCTCGGGTTCCGCGAGATTGTTCAAGGGTGGCTCGTCGTCACAAAGGTGATCCGCCAGATTCGCTGGTTCATTCTCAGCATCGTCTCCTTAGTTTTCTTCGCTTTCTATTTGTGTCCTTGGAAGATTCCGTCGAGATGAGAAAGGGTTGAGTAATCCTAATTTTGCGCGGGGCGTGCTTGGGCCTTGTGAGGCTGCGTGCCTGTGGACTTCCTCTCTTAACTCACCGTTACATTGAGCCTGTTCGCGATTAATGCTCCTATTGCTCACAGGGAGGGTAAAATGTAATTTCTCATCACGCAAGCTTAGATTTACGTTTAACTCATCTATGTTCACATTATTTTTAATCCAGAGGCGCTTGATGATTTTGTGCTTGGTTGCACAGTGATGCGACTGTTGCCCAGCGGTCTTCGTTGAACAGCTCTAAAGCATTAAGTCTTTCGTTAACTCTAGAAAATGTTACGGTGTGTTGACGTAGTGTAGCTAAATTATGCCGCGTTTGGGCTTTGACTTGCTCTATACGTATTTCTACCTCATGGATGTCATCTACTTTGAACATGGTTACAACTTGAACATTCGAGAGTGTTACTGCTTGATCTTCTAACGCAGCTTCAGGGCCTCAAGATGTTCTCTGACTACTTTAGAAGAATACTGTTCTTTGACATCAATAACATAGCATTTATCTAGTTGTTTCTCGCATTCTTGCTAAGGCCGTGAAAGGGGGTTGAGCAGTATTACTTCTGGTACGTTGAGTGTGTACTGGTCAATTTGTTCTATGTTAAGGTAGTAACCATAAGATTTTACAAGGGGAAGGGCCACGTAAGCTCTAAGCCATATGCTGCTGCTCAAAATTTTCTTCCAAAGACCTTGGGGGTGGCGTTGAAAGTTACCGGGGTGATGCAGTTGCAATCTAGTTCGAAGTACCTTATTGTTCAGTCACGAAAATCAATCAATTTCTGTACTTTATTGGACTCCTTATGCCAAAAGTATACCTGAGTACTGTCACTTCGTAGCTTCAGTGCTCTTGAGATTCGACTGGCTGATGCAAGGTGAAAATTTCATACTGCCTTTTCGAACTCGTTAAATTTTGGGGGGCCACGTTTTGGCATGGCGTGTACTTGGGCTTTAAAAAATAGTATTGAGTATTTTATTTATAGGTAAAACAAATTATTATCCAAAATTTTAATAAATCAATTAAATAACTAAATTAATTAAATAAATTTTGACATTTACTATCGTTTATTTATTGTTTATCAATATAAATATGTCTGGTATCATTTATTCGTTATATTTCACCCTAGTCTGATCTATAGGGGTCACCATGACCGCCGAGATCCCATAAGGCGTCTCTTAGCTTTCGTTCTCACTGGAACAATGCCTTGATTTCTCCCATCAAGGTTTTTAGGCAGTCACGTATATCCGCCCTTGCTGCTCTTATTTGCTGAACTAAGGCTGCTGTTCTTGCTGACAGTTCCAGGTGAATTCCAGAATTCTGAGGGGCTGCTTCTTCTGGTGGCACAGAAACCTGTTCCACTGCCGCAGGCACTGCAAAAACTTCCGGGGCCTTCTTCTGGCTTCCTTATCGTCTTTGATTGTGTTTCACCCGCTGGAGTTCTTGTTGACCTCTTTCCTTTGAGATCACGAGCTTAATGCTTCGCTTTTTCACTAAGAATAACAACGGTTGTGTGCTTGTTTTATTAACTTTTAAATTAATTCTAAATTATTGCATTATTTACTAACTTCTATTATATATATATCTTCCTATATAATATAGTCATAAAATTTAAAGCGAGGTTTTGCTCCCCCTGCCCCCCCAACTCCCCCTACCTACA
>NW_019384279.1:2162563-2195567 GCF_000648655.2 Copidosoma floridanum | reverse complement strand
TATCGATAAACTAAATTAACTTATTTATTCTTTGTTTATTATTATTTTTTTGTTTGGTGTTTTAATTTTAGGTTTGAAGTATGGGCACTGAATCAAACAGGGTCTTGAAATGCCCTAACTTCTGTGCTCGAGGTGCCTCAGGCAGTTGCTGGCCCGTATACCGTTTTCCTGATGTGATCAGTAAATCAGGTGCAGTCTGGGATGACGAGGGAGGAGACCCTGCGTCGGGCGTCTCCAAGCAGCTTAGTAAGGCAGTCCTATTCCTCCTAAGGTCTTCAGCTTGAGTCTGATACTCGACGATTTCCTGATTATGGCGGAAGCGTCGGGGTCGTACAAGGCGCTGGTGAAGGCAACAGTAGAGATGTGCCTTGTTGGATTCACCACAACCCGGGTGGGTAGTAAAATATCAGCGATGACGTGGGATTTTCTTAGAAACTCCCTGGCAGCTGACAATACTGGTTTTGCTCTGCAGTAAGGTGGAGGTATCTTCTCTGGTGCTGTACTCTTGTTGAAGTTTTTTGGGGGCAAGTAATCATCTATTAACTGGCGGAGTTAATTCTGGTAGTCCAGTTTTGCGCTGCACTTTTTTTTTACCACGTTCTGCCAAACTTTTTGGTAGTATTTCTCCAACTTTCTTCTGCTGGTTTCGGATGTGGCTTTAGAGATTCGCTTGTACGCAACCTCTCTCAGACTACTGAAATCCATTGGGGGGGGGGGGTTAAAACAGGGTTTTAAGATTTTTTTTTTAAACTAATGGGCACAGAAAAGATTAAAATCGTTGACTACTTTGTTTAGTATCTTAGAATGGAAGCCACAATTTTTCTGAGGGCTGGGTCAAGGCGCTCTACCATGGCTCTTTGGTAGCTGGTGAGCTCGTTGATAAGGGTAACAGTTTCATCCCAGATAACTACCACAGGTTGGATGTAGGTCGCCTCCAAAGTCTATTATCGGAGGCTCGTTGATGACTACTATAAGCCTTTTTGCGGGTTGGATCACCTGAATTGGTCGTTTGAGGAAGCTCGGACAATTTAACCTACTCCAAATAGCCCCTGCCTTCTTGCGTTTTTGCACTCTTCTAGTTCGATGCCCTGACACTAAAAGTTCGTATGTAAAATTGAACTGTAACTGTCCGTCACCGTGCCTCCAGGCTCTTTTTATAAGGAGTAGCGGACTTCGACCACGCGATGGCTGGAAAACGACGCATGAAAGCTTGCCACCGAAAGTTTAGAAGGAAAAGTCAATAGCCGAAGATCTCATTGGCTGGAGTTGTTCTAGTATAGCCACTCAAAATTGGCACTTCCCACCTCTGGCTAGCTTTCCTATATGCGTTAAGAGAGGGGAAGGTGATTAACTCACTTGCACCCTTCCTTTCTCTTTTACATCAAGATTTTACAGATTTTCTATGTTATTTAATATTATCATTAGGATGACATATTGCTCAAATTTATTTAGACTAAGCATTGTTCATTTATTCAATCAAATTTATGGCAACAAGGGCGGTAAAAATCGGCTAATATTTCATGTAGGTGTTGACTGAATAATCGTTCACTGTGTTGCTATATTAATAATAGGGTTAGTAATAGTCATTTTTACACATTAATAACTTAAATAGTTGCTAGAGTTTCCAGATACATAAATCGAACAAGTCGATAGTCGGAAAGAGTAATTGTTAACTGTGGTCCAACCATTTATCTGTGAACCAGCTGTAGTTGTGGTCCAAATACTTATCGCGTGTTTGTTGCGATCCAATAACAGTTAAAATTACATTTGCACTCACCTTAAGTAGTTTTCTCTGCTGTTACCACAAGATCCATTTTGTACTTATCTATTCATCTCTTTATATAAAAATACTTTAATTATTATAGTATCAGGATATCTTATTATAAGCTGGTTCGCAAGCCTACACCTACCAAGAGTATCAAGCTCTGCATGCGCTGCCGTCCCATAGAATCGGACGGCGGATCTCCCAAACGCTTGGTNTAATCGGACGGTGGATTTTTCAAACGTTTGGTGCCGCTACTTTTCTACTTTGGGGAGCCTGGCCACCTAAAATAAGAGAGCAACGGCACCAACGCATTGGGAGCGCTGCACGTATCAGTTTTGAGAAGCTTGCCCTTCCAACTTTTTTCCAGTGTAGTTAATATGTAATGTAGTTGTTTGCTATTAGTATAGTGTGTACTGGTTGTTTGTGACAATTCTGGATTTTACTAATATTTTTGTTTATTTCTATGTATTAATTCTAAGCTATACTAATATTCAACCTTATAATATTTAATCCTAATCTAAAATAAAATTTTCTTTAAATATTTTAGTTTCACTGTTTTCAGTTCAACTCTTTTCTCTGCAGTTGTCGAGAAAAATTTTGTTTTTTATTTCCAGTCAGCATAGGCCATCGTGCATGTCCATGAATCATCATTGGACTGCAGGTTTGAGTAACTTACAGGTGATTCACCTCTTATCAGATTCACGTTAGTCTTTGCTCAAGTGCTTTCAAAACAACATTTCTAGAGAATGGGCAGGGAAACAAGAATTTGTTTGTAATTTTAGTCTACTGACATTACAATGTAATACTTTTCATGATAATCATACTTTTATGACTATTTCTGATGAATGGTAAAATTGGATAAAAATTTCCTTTTAAAATTATTATCTTATTTTCAAATTTAAATTCCATGTAACGTTAATCTCTTAAAGTTCTTTTCATTTTTTCTAAAGTTTTTGTTGCAATCATGGGAGCCTTATGCTTAATAATTAACATAATTTTTTTCAATTGTTGTTATTCTGGTTCTGGTTCTATAAAAATAATTTTAACATTGTTTGAACTAAGAGGTAAATAAGAAGTTTTCTGGTCATTTCTTTTAAAGCTAAAATAGAGGCAATATTAGTCCAAGCAATTAATAAATTTAATTTTTGTATTCTGAGTTATATAGTAATATATCAATGTTTTACATAAAAAGTTTCCTTATCATCTTTCAGAACCGTTTATAAAATGAGTGTTATCTTCCTGTTTACAAATAGTTTTGGAAAAATTTTTCTCATTATCATTTAGCCAATTATGTGTAAACTAGAACATACGTTTACAGAATAAAATTGTTTTCTTACTGCTTTTTAACTGTAAATTTTTTTTTTAGTGTGAGTTTACCAAATTAATGTTAGCATTTGTCTTCTACTTAAATCTAAGAATTTAAAACTGTGAATTTTATCACCTTAAATATTTTCAGGAATTAAGAACCTTCCGAAAATTTTCTTGTCTTATTTAGTTACATAATAGTAAAAGCCTCTCTTAAAGTATTATTAATTTATAAGTTGCGTTGAACTATATCCATAGCTGTTGCAGTGTGTTCCTACATTATTGATATCTTTTATAAGCGTATCACACTCTTCGCCACATTCTATTTACTGCCTGCAATCTGCAAAATAATAAAATCCATTTCTATCTTTTTCGTATTGAATATATCTATTTCTTAACCCCACTGATTACCTGGGAATAGTTTTAAGATCCCCTGTACCCTCCTGTATAATTTTTGGAGCTGCCCTGCAAGAGTCTCCTGTAGCCCATCCCACTACACAAGGGATTGTTGTTGGAGCACACTCGTAAGTTGATATAGAATACAGAAAAAATGTTTATGCAAATTTTTTTTTAGTTTTCTAAGCTCCAAATTTTTCAAAAGACATAATTTTTTCCAATAAAACGTATAAAAAGTTTTAAATTTAACCCAATTCTCCTTTGAGTCTTCATAAAGCTGTCTGATTTGAGACTTTAGTATGTTAGTGACTATAGTATCTAAATACGAATACCTTTTAAAGCTTAACATAACCTTAAAACAGCAGAATCGCTGTAATTTGATTTTTGTTTTCAAAATCATTGGAATGGATTAAAATAGAATAATAATTATTGTTAGAGCATCCTCTTGAGTTAATGTTAAATACGAAAACAATAATTATAGAAGTATTTGTATATCTTTCTCACATCCAAATATTACAAAAAACACGATTTAAAAAAAAGAACGTATAAAAACGTTTGAAATTCAACCGAATTCTCTCTGAGTCTGTACAAAGCTGTTTGATATGAGACTTTAGAATATTAGTGACTATATAACCTAGATATGAGCACTTTTTGATACGTGAAACAAGGTTACACATCACACTATATTACATGGGACTGGGTGCACATATATATTTCATATTTCTGTACTGTCTCTTTTACACCAAATATTTGTTTAACTTCTGAGAACCTTTTCTATATTTATACGTGTTTGTATTTTAGTAGTAAGGTCGAATATTGTTTGAACAAATTACTATAGACTGATTTAAAAGATTTTCTTGTCAAAAAGCAAAAATTTTTTTGTATTTTTTGGATCTTTCCAAGCAAAAAACCTTTAGAGATGCTTACACCTGAGCCTCTTAGTTAATTAGTAAAAAATCTTGAAACTTCAAGACATTAATTTTTTTTGTGATTTTCAATCACGTATTACTCAACTGTTATTCAATTTTCTTTAATTCCCTGGGACTTGCATTTTTTATGGCAGAGCTTTAAGCTTAATGTATTAGTGATCTTACGTAATATATAATTATAGATAAATAGTTATTATTTCCTAATTATTTCATTGAAAAACTTTTTTTTAAGATCAGAAAATACTAATGTAATACAATATCACGCTTATTCAGTACTTTGTTAAAACGTGTACATAAAAAGATAAGTTAGAAAAAATTTTCAACCATATAGCTAAACTGGCCACACGCTAGTAGCACTCAATTTAATTTCAAAACCATCTATACTTGCATACATAGTTACATGAGTTGAGAAAGAATTTATTGGGAATTGGAGTAACCTACACTTGAAAGTTTTAAAATTTTTATAATACCGTAAAATTTTGGGATTCCTTGTATCTATACGTGCTTGTATTTCAATAGATTTTTTAAGTTATTTTGAAATGCCAAATAGTAGAAAAAACAAGAAAAGACTACAAGGGCGTCTAAAAAAGGTAGCAAGAGGTCTTCATAACTTTGAGAGAAAAAGTACTGATGTTGTTAAAGCGTCATATATCAAAAAGTATCATCGTGCTTTAGAAATTTTAAATGATGCATCAGTCCGAAATACGTCACTTAAAAGAATCAGCAATAGCTTTCGATTTGGATTAAGACTATTCCAAAGATTCTCATAGTAAACTCGTTTCCGACAGTCATGCATAAAATTGTCGTATATATCCTAACTACAAGGAGATTTTAACCACAAAAATAGATTGTAAGCCTATGAATTATATTATATCAAAAATTGAGGTAAAAGTCTGTCTTCAAGATCTTCTTAGTAAAACAGCTGAGCGCTTGTGCGAAGCCGTGGCATTGAATTGGGAAAATATGCACCGTGTCGATTGAAGTATTAATTTTTTTTTAATATGCATAAGAAATATGTTCATTTAGCACAGTTGAACCCTACGCGGACATACATTTGCGAGACAAATATTGTGATTAGGTATGTAGGGACACTTTCTTGTGGCCTAATTAGTCCTGATGCTAAAAAGGTCTTTGTAGCCATTTTGTACTTAAAAAGGAAACTTAACGTTGCTAATTGTAATGTTGACCGTATAATCTGAAATAGTTGGGTTCCAAGCTGAATTAATTGTTTCATGCAATTATTTAAACAATATAACTAGAAATTTATAACCTAGTAAAACCTTTTTAAAGATTCCATTGTAAGCTTAACAGATTTCTATTATAACTTTCGGGAAACCCACAGTTATTCCGTTGTATATTTACGAAAGTTAAAATACTACCTTTAAAAAAAATTTCAATCACTTGTTAAACAATTATATTACAATATATTCACATTTTGTGATTGCCTCATATTTTTATTTAATTTTTTACTTTTGAGAGACATTACCGTATTTCAGATAAACATAAAACATAATATCTTTTTTTTTCAACATAATTATTAGTATCTAATGGTTTTGATAATTCCTTTGGACACGTTAATCCACGGCAACATTATGAAAATCAAGACAATATCAGCTATGATCCTCATCAGTCATTATTTTTTACATTGTACAATTAGAAAAATAGAAAGTTCAGTTGATAGCAGAAAAAGTTGGATTAGTCCAACTCTTGCAAGCACACAATTTTGCAGACCTATAAAAATGTTATTTGAAGAGATTAAAAGCCTTCAGGCTCAGATACTAAGTCTTTCAAAACATACATTAAGAATCTCTAATGAAAGACTTGTAAATGTTACTCTAACTGTTAAACTAACTGGGTACTCAACGTTAAACAGATAATGTTTGACAGCGAAGCCCTTAGTGTCATAGTTTATGATAGCTCCAGTCAACGTTGTCCAATGTGATATATGACATCTCACGAATTTAGTATCATGAAGAATAACTACACTCTAAAAGAGGAAAACCTTTCATATGGAATGGGTTTGCTTCACTGTGAAATAAGGTGTTTTGAATACTGTACAAAATTCGCTCATAGAATTGTAGTTGAACAATGGGATGTAACATGAAATGTTAAAGATAAAATATGATGTAAACTACTATATATTCTAAGGAAGTTGTGGGATAATTTGTTTACTCTTTAAATTAAATCAATAAAATTTTACTGCCTCACCAATGACAATAGTCACTCGTGATTAAGTGAAACTACCAACAATACTTTAGTTTGAAGTTGATGCCTGATCAGTAAGAAATAATTCAAAAATTCTAAAACCAATCTTCATATTCGTAAGCTGTAAGACTGAATAAGAAGAGAAGTCATGCTCAAGAATCTTATTACCTAATAGACTAAGATACAGTACCCTTGAATACGGCAAGATTGTTGACATTTATGTAATTTACTAATCAAGCGAAATTTCGATTCAAAACTTTTTAATCCTACTTCTACCTTAAAACCTAAATACACTTAGGCATTTGGTAATAAAAGTAATATGGTTTTTTTAATGTTGAAAAGTAGAAGCTATTAAAAAGCAAAAAAATATAGTGCAAAGTATATACAAACTGATCAAATAATCCGAGGTCATGGAACAACGAATACAGGTAATGTAGCTTGTACGTGTTTTGAGGATCCAAGAATTTTCGCTAAATCGATAAAGATAGATAGTACATTCGTATGTAATATTGCTACCATAATAACTGCTTTTAAATGCAAGAAACCTTCAAACCTTACTAAATGAAAAGTGTTTTGCTTAAAAACGTATAGATTAAACTACAAATTGTATGATTGGTCAAGACTGATTGCTTCGGTACACAAATGAATTATGCATGGATGGGAAATAGCGAGAAAATCACCAATGACTATGGCCTTCATCTCAAAAGATGCATATGAACCATGGCACAAATATTGTAGGTAATGTATAACTAAAATATTTAAACTTCGAGCTGTTATATTATACAGATAACGCTTATTCTAAGAATTATTAAAAAAATTATTTTTGATATTTTTTCTCAAAAAATGCCAGACAAGACAACAGAACTCATCGTTTTAAAGACATGTTTAATAGGGCCATGTATCTGTCCGATTTCTTTATTTTATTGATAACTATTGAGAAAAGAAAAAACGAATGCACTGTAATATCTCTGTCAAACGAGGTGTGAAAGATAGAAGGTTTTTTATTAAAATACATCGCTTTTTGTTGTTTTAAGGTTATGTTAGGCATTAAAAGGTACAAATATCTATATACTATAGTCACTTACATCCTACAGTCTTATATCAAACAGCTTTATCAGACTAAAGAAAAAATTGGGTCATATTTAAATCAGTTTGATTCGTTTTTGTGAAAAAATTCGTGTTCTTTGTGAAATTTGGAGGTTAGAAGGACATAAAATACTTCTATGAGTATTGTTTCCGTAGTCCACATGAACCTACAAGTATGCTCCAATAAAAATCATCATTCTTAAACTGTTCTGATGTAGAAAAAAAAAAAAAACCAAAAAACATCGGTTTTTGCTGTTTCGAGGTTATGTTAAGCATTAAAAAGTACCAAAGTTAAGATAATGTAGTCACTAATATCCAAAAGTCTCATATTTAACGAATAGGACATAAATCGTAACGAATTGGTAAATCGAAAACTTTAGATCTCTGCCTTTATGTGCTAGGTTAATGAAATGTACTTTTTCTTGTTTTTGGCAATCAAGTCAAGACGTCCCTTAGAGTCTCCAGTGGTAGTTAACTCTTTGATGTTAAAGTGCGAATTGTTACCTGGCGAGACTGTGGAATATTGCTGGTATTAATCTCGAATCCTGGTAATTGATGTAGCAACTTTACTGCACAGCACCTCTGAATTTTCCAGTCAAATGGCAGTAGTCTCGTACTTTCTTTTGATTTTAAAAAAATATGTCACCACAAATATGATAAGCTTAAACTTGTCTGAACTCAGCGTTTTTCATAAAATTCACGTTCGCAGGTTTTTGATGTCCATATAATAACTAGACATTATTTACTATCGATTTCAGTTCATGCGAAAGCCACTTAGTTGGAGGTTATATACTATCATATTTTTTTTGATAAGCCATAAAAATTGATTGGCTATTACCGAAGCTGTATTTTACACAATAGCTTATGCTGTAGGCTGGATACTCCTGAAATGTATGTATGTTATTTGCCATACACTAAAGTAAACGCTCCATGCCTACATGGTTAATGTACGGGACTTGCTCAATAAAATTGAAGTTATTGAACTTGAAAATGTTATATCCTGTGATAGGCAGACTTATTTGATACGTGATTATATAAACACAATTAGTTTCATGCTTCCGTAGCTTATTCTTTAGAATAAAAAAAATGCAAACATTCATCAGATATTGGACCCTTCCTTTTATTCTTTGTTCGTTGCTTTACAACTAATCATGACATATTTTTAATCCATACATAATAGCTTTTTATTTAGAAAAAAATTTGATCATCAACCCTTTTTTTATTTTTATCGATCTAAAGATTTTGCCTTTAAAAGAAGGTTACGTGATTTTTTTTTATAGTAGTAGTGTGACGTAGTGAAAGTGAATGTTCATCACAGAAATTTCTCAATGTATACGCATGAACTGGAACAGAATTTTGTTCCTGCAAGATTTTTATTTGTTTTAAAGACACTGATAATTCTATTGAAATAAAATTAAATTTGTTTTTATGTGATTGATTCACTCGTTGTCCATTTCTATTCGGAAGATGTTAAGTGGATAGCACTGCCCATATAAAATACTTATAATTACTATTTTGTATATTTACTTAAGCTTCTTTCTTTCACATATAATCTAGTGACTCGATGAATAAATGTTTTTAAACTGGATTACACTTTTTTTGTATCATTTGTGAAACTGATAATGTGTTGTGGAGCAAAACCAGAATCTCTTTCTTCAAAGTCTTTCATTTGGTACGTAAGGATCTATTTCGTGTTTAAATTAAGCAAATCATCATTCATGACTGTTAATTTCATGGCTTCAGACTTGTTTCTGTTAAAATGCAAATGATAAATTACTTATCTATTATTCTTTTATGTGATCTACTCTGCGGCATGACTAAAATTGATCTTTAAAGCATCATGTCGTTCAAAAGCACTTGTAACTTTCAACTCAATGAGGGCTTTGGCATAATTAAACGTCGGAGAAGTTTTGACATGTCTATTACTTATTGTAACTTCTGTTTCTAGGCTATATGTAAGTGCCAATAGTAAATTGTTTCGCTGTACACTATTTTGTACTTTAAAATTAATTTACTATATGTACTGTTTTTGACCAAGGACCATCTGCACTAGTTTCTTCATTATCGCAGGATTGCTGCACTAGAAGGTCATGCTGTTGTAGTTTTCCTCCAGTCTTCCTTAGTTTACTCTTGAAGGTATTTTTAACATATAGCAAAATAGCCCTGATAAATTGATATGATATGATTGTATATCTTTTTTTTGACAATTATAATGAAAAGACGTCATATTAATTAGGAGTTTCAATCTCTTTACTGATCAACTGCAACCATCTACATAAGTTATCGTTATACACTTTAACAATATGTCGAAGGATTTCTTGCAGCAAATTTGCAGTGTACTGAATCTTCATTATGTGGAATCTATAAATAAAACCTAATATTGAAAGAATATTAGTAGAGAAGATGGTGGTGGTAGTATTGGTTACCCAAATCCATTCTCTAACCTTCGACTTTCTATGAGAGAATAGGGGAAAATTATTTGAATATTCACACCGAATATGAAGCTCAATAAATTGGTAACATAGAGTAAAAATTATTATAGCTTTTCTTATTACTTTACTATTTTAAATAGTGAATGAAATATGGATGAATTACAACTATGATCATAAGGCAGTGCTCATAGCTCGTATCTCATTAATTTCTTTAAACTGACTGAGCTTCTCTACATTTCCTTTCCATCTTTTGTGCTGATACCTCATTCTCACTTCATATATTAACATAAAATCAGGAATGGAGGGGATAAGGAGTAAAAAAATGCAGGAGTGTAGAGAGAGAGGTAAAATGGGAAAAAGTGGGAATAAGAAGTAGAAATTAATACTGGAAGTAGGTCGTGAGCATATAAGAAAATCACCAAGGATGTAGAACTGAGATGAGGATAAACTAGTCAAGAGAGCAGACTTCTTTCATCATATACTACATCGTTGATTTTTACGTCTTTAAAAAGTTCTCAAACAATTTCATTTAAAAAGAGCTTTTCATGAAACCTTTAAAGGAAAATACTTGACCATTTGGGGTTTTTTTCACTGATCCACATAAATTACAAAATTGTGGAGAGATTCAGGAAGGGGTATGTTGTCGCTCGATAAGGAAGACAAAAATTAACGAAAAGATCCTATATTTCTCAGAATCAACTTAAAAACTAATACAACGATATTATTACGTGGAAGAACATAAAAGAAAATCATCTTATTTTTCAACACTCTAAATAATCAAAGAGATTGTAATTTTCCTTTTTTGCTAATACTACTAATCTTATGTCATTTATCAAATCAATGATGCAATAAACTTGAAATATATACGGTAGAAGAAATGCCATTAAGAAAATAGGCATGAATAGTTGCTTTTTATTTCGAACAGTATCTGTAAAGCAAAACCAAACTCAAATATTTGTGTCGCACAAACGAAAACTCATTTCAAGGTTACTTGACTTCAATGATTTCTCGTAGGATTAAATTGACGCAACTTAGCACTTTTATTCTTTCTATTTGACTAATAAAATCGATATAAAAAAGGGAATAATCGATATGATTTAGTAAAAAAACAATAAAATTTGTGTTCGGCAATTTAGCCGTCAATAAATAAAAAAGATAGATTTATGAAGATCTTGAAGTCCTACATTGTCTTTTACTTAAAATATGGTATAAAGTAACTATGCAAAGTATAGTAAAATTACTTTTTCACAGCTTTGTGGGTGCCGCAAATTTTCTTTACCATAATCAAAGGAAAGTTAAAAAAACACACACACACAAAAGATCCTGTGCTCAACAAAATATTGCTTAGGATAATGATTGGCTTGCCACTTAAACTAAACTTGAAACAAACATTATAAAATACAGCGTGAATGATATTTTCTTGTGTGATTGATATAAAAAAGAGATGGATGGCGTAATACTACTGACTTTACGGAAACTCTAACTTATGTGCCAGGAAATACGATGACGACCAGAATCATCAAAGGTAAATGTATAAATAAAAGAGAAAAAACAGAACATGAAGCACCATCAGATTGAGTTTAAGGTACGTTAAATTTAAAATGAGTGAGGCTCTCGATCGCTATTGGTTCTAGCTGTATTCGTCCTTTTATCTCAGATACTCAGCTTGAATCCGCAACCACAACTGATCAGTCTAAGTGGAGGCATGAGCTTCTTCTGAGTGAGATACTGAATAAACATGCCACCCTTGGTACAATTGGCACAATAATCGCAAGTGGCAAGCCTGCCTTTTTTGCGTCGTCGTCCTCTTTCAAACAGGCACTCAACCTGCTTACGGGCTTGATAGAGTCCAGGCTTCATGTGTTCAAAGGTACATTAAGGCACCTTAACGGCACGTTCCATACTTGTATTAATAGAAAAAAAGTCAAACAATTATAATCCTGTCATATTATGTGTTATTCTTTCTGGGCATCTGCGATGGCGTTGTCTAACTTCTCTTAAGGTTCATCGAAGTGGAGGTTAATACAATCATTATCTTGATCATCTCTTGAACGGTCAGTCTGAACATCAGAATTAGAGTCACCTTACTTTTGTATTGACAACATTTGTATCTTCCACTGAATCTGACACAACCGTAGTGTCAGGCGCCCCAGTTTCTGATTCAGCTACTGCTTCCAGTGATAATTGCCCCCATTTCTCTTTGAATAAGGACGCAGTTAAGGGCTGTGGAACGTTCCTCGTATATCATTCATTTTACTCTCCGATAGAGTACCTGTGCAATTTTTTGTAATACAAGTAATTAATTATGGCCCTTGATAAATATAGCGAAAATTTTGCCATAATTCCTGTTACTCGTCGAGAAATTACAACTTTTTATGAGCACCTCATTACCAACATTGTTTGCTTATAGATTTTGAGCTGTATTATACAGTTTAGCACGCGCAACCCCTTTTTTACGAATGTTATTCATGAGTAAGATTAGCTTTTGCTTATAACTCGATTTTTTCGTAAGATTTAGTGGTATATAACGTTCCAAAAAACGACTTGGTATTTTCTTTCAATGGAGTTTAATTAGAGTATATTCGATAGTACTATAATGATATGTTGCATTCATTTTGTTTATTGTTTAAAAGAGCTTTAAAAAAATGCCAAGTTCCTTTACAACTCATTCCACTGTATTACTTTGTGGATGGTGAATAGATTAAAAAACTGTCTTGATATGGTGTCTCGCTAATGTGTCAAACCATTTTTCAAAGTGACTCAAGTACCATGCTCACTCTGAATTACTTTTGGTTTCCCATAATTTTGAAAATAATGCTGCAAAATTCGGTTCAGAAATACCGTGGTTGTAACCTTTTTTCAGTGGATGGAAAGCAACAAACTTACTGAACACATTAACTGTCGCTATTAACTGGACATATATTCACCCTGGGAAACAGGCAGTGACCCTTAAAAATCAACTACTAATAATTCAAGAGGTCCCTTAGAGAGAATAAACTGGGTTTCAAAATAGTATAAGAGCATAAACGGTTTAATCTTTTAAAAAATTCCACAGGTTTTAATTTCCAACGCGGTTGAATGCCTTATTTTAACACAGATAAATGGCTTATTAATGAAATGACAACACTTATGAGTGCTGATTTAGCTATACTTTTGATGCATCGTGTGTGTTATAAAAATTATAAATTTTTGTAATGGTAATGAATTTTTTTATTCCTATTTTCTTATAGAAAATATCATTGGTTAAATCATAGTGTTGTGATCTGTATTTGTTATTAAAGATATCCTTAATCATTTTAACTTTTTTAAGACGGTCTAAGCTCGCACATGAAGAATGCATAGTTGGTACATGGCTTGAGAATAACTTTCATGGGATATCCTGGAATTTTAGAAGTACATCTTTATCCAGAGTAATTGTTTTCATTGAGTCTTCATTAAAAGATGCCACGATTACTTACATACCATCTAAACAGTAATGACTACAAATAAATCATTTTGTTAAAGTAGATTGTTCTAAACATTGCTTTTTATGTTCTTAGTCACGTTTGTAAATACAAAATACAATGCATGTTTCGCATGTACATGATGCACAAAATCTGTTCATGCTTTAAAAAAAAGTTTCTGCTCCACAGGATTGGCTACTCAACTCTAGAGCTACAGCGGATATAAAAGATAATGATATACTTAACTAATGAACATAATAAAAAAAAGCTTTAAGGAGGCTCAGCAGGATAACTTGAAAAAAATTGATTTTCTACATTTGATTATTTGACACGTTTAATTTAAAGTGAGACTTTAAATGAAATCGCTTACACGTTTCAAACACAATATTAAATACTTTTCAAATTAAATGTTTTGATGTTAATAAACTAAAATCCAAATTTTGAAAAGATTTACTGAACGGTTTCCAAGTCTTACCTTCTGACAGTAAAAAATATCATAAAACTTAAAAAGAAGGAAAAATATAGCTGTATAATAAAGACAGCATGTATTGTAGTACAGTGTTTCATACGGCTTTACCGTTACTCAACTGCTGTTTTAAATGATGAAAGTCTCTTAGAGATAATGTACATAAAATGCTAAACTATTCTAGCGATCAAGTAAAATTTGCCTACATTAAAAATATTTGATCGTAAAACTATAAAAAGGTAGTTGGGGTCTAATCTTGCCCCTACCTATACAGTTCAACCATCATCATCATCATGATACTTTGACTGCTTTATTTCTTTTTTTTTTTTTTTTTTTTTTTTTTTTTAAGAAATTTAATTGTATTTATTTACATTTTAAACTTTTAGGAATGAGAAGCAGATTTCATAAAAACTAAAGTTTTCACAATTTTCTTAACCCTCTCTCTCTTTTAACCCTTTTACATTGATGTTGACATCTTACTCCTCCCCTTCTTTTACATACAACATCAATCTCTCTCCTTCTTTGCCCTCCAACTTTTTTGCTCCCTCTCCCTCATCCACCTCATCTACCTCTTCTGTATAGATGTCTGCATCGATCTTTACATATTTACATCCTGTTCTTCCTCCTCTTCGTTAACCTCTTCTGTTCCCTCCCTCTTTTCTATCTCTTCTACAGCCTTTTCTCCCCACCAAGCAGGGAAAGAGTAAGATAAAGTGCAGCTGCTAAACTCAGTAGTTGCCCGTTCAGTCAACTTCCAACAAATAATGCGATGTCAGGACTACTTTGAAGCACTATGATGCACGTATTCTGTTAGATCGACCTGAGTACAGTTCTATGTACTGTAAAGAGAGATTACAATGAAAGAGTGTAGCCGCTGAACTCGTTAATTGCCCTCTCGGTTGGCTCTGAACAAAATAATGCGATCTCAGGGGCGTTATAGGGTGTTCTGATGCACGTATTTTGTCAGAGTGGCCAGAGTAGGGTACCAAGAAGAAAAAGAGCAAGACAAAGCATGGCCACTAAACTTAGTAGCTGGCCGGTCAGTTAGTTCCTAACAAAATAATGCGATATCAGGGGCGCTGTGAGGCACTCCGATGTTTTTACTTTGTTAGAGTGGCCTGAGTACGGTTGTATATACTGAGAAAGGAGAACACAAAAATGTGAAAAGGAAATGGTACTATCTTAATGCTTAAGCAGCACTTCCAGACCACTGCAGTCTCTTCGGAGCCTCTAAAATTTTTATGAACGCAAGGCTAGAAGATTTAGTTAAAATACGCGTTAGGGTAATCAGAAAGAAGGTACAAATGCTTTTTAGCGCAGAAAATCAAGTTGTAGTGCCTCAGAGTGTTTGTTGTGCTGTTTTGCAACGTACTTGCTAGCTTCGTGCCAAGAGGTTATCAATACAACATAGAGTGGCGTATCGAAGGTGAGGTGATAAGCTATGGTGATTCTAGATCAGCTCCCTCCCTACGGTGATCCCTCCTCAGCCCCTCTTTCTGTATAAGTTAAACTGTCTTTGCAGCTAATCTGCGCTCTTTGCGCGAGGCTTGAGTTTGTATACGCTGCGATACGTATTTGTCTCCAGCAGCGCTACTTGAGTTTGCGCCCGCTGTTCAAATATCTTGTGAGTGTCGTACACGTAATGGGTATATGGATTTTTTTTTATATAAGCAAGCGCATTTCTTGATAATGTAGAATGTGAGATGCTAGAAAAATAATTGTTTAGAGTTTTTTTGTTTATTGTAGTTAATGAGTTCATTTTTAAATTGAGTAATTTATATTTACATACATAGACTCGCAAAATATTCAGATTTACAAAAGTGATTTGTTAAACATTTTATTCTTGAAGTACAATATATTTTTACAGATCTTTATTATAATCGTCATAATTATCAGCATAAATCCATTCCATATTACAGTAAAACTTTTTCATTCGCTTGACATTACGAAGAGCACATATGGATTTGTAGGCTTCATTCTGAAGAGCACAAGTAGTAACTAATCTTGGAAAAATTTGAATGGTAGATAGTTGGTAATATCAGTGACCTTGAAGCTCAATTATTCAAGCCACTTTCGTTTCAAATCTTCAATAACAAGTATTTTCACAGCATTTTCAAAATTTTCCCGTAAAATATTTTTAAACTCTGTATATATACTGAATCATTTCTGAGTCCCAGTTTACTTCATGATAGTAAAGTTTAAGATAAAAATTTTTATATTTTTACTTTTGTGGTAATTATCACGATGCAAAGGGTGCTTTCAAAAGAATAACTTATGCTTCTGTACCGGTAGCACTGAGTAAAAGGATAGC
This sequence comes from Copidosoma floridanum, assembly GCF_000648655.2. The sequence goes on along the minus strand of NW_019384279.1, from coordinate 2,179,229 downwards.
CAATTCTTTAAGCACATAATCATTATCTGGTTTCTTGACACCTTGCATGTCCATTAAAAACACCATTTTTTTTACTATTATAACAATTAATTCTACTTTTGTAACTTTTCATAACATTCATTTTTAAAAAAAGACCCTTTGTTGATTAAATACTTATCAACGAAGTTTTTCAGGAAAGATTTCTTTTTCGTGTCATCTTCGTTCTTAGTGAAAAGATTTTGATACTTAACATTTGTTGTAAAATTGCTTGTATTTGGTTAACATTACATACTGATTAAAGTCTTAGTAAACAAATTGATTTTTTGAAACAATTCTACAGTTTTTATCTTTTAATTTTTCCACAGATTTTGTTTTTTCAACCTTCGCATCTTTCCTCTTGTTTATCTTCATAAATTTTTTCCACTCTTTTAATCGTCACTTATTTGTGATTTTTTTATACTCCACCTGTTGCTTCAACCCTTATCCATGATGATTAAAAATAAACTGGTACTAGCAATCCCATAAATTGGCTCTTACACGAGTTTCTTGACATCCCTCATTGGACTATACTGATCAATACGATCATGCCTAATTAAGCAATAAGCTGACGTATTGGCAGAAAAATTATTATGTGACTCAAATTCTAGACTCAGTTCTACTGGAGCATTTTTTAATGACTCGTGATGTTTGGAACAATCAAAAATGATTAAAGGTTTTTAATTAAGAAAGTGCTGTTTGCCTTATCAAGGCGTACAATCTTTGCCATAGTACGAATTTGAAAATGAGCATACATTCTGTATATCAATGCATACTGATTATGGATTATTTCAAAAATAAAATCACCATATGGATAATATTGTGAATTTAAATAAAATTTCCCATTTCTTTTAGTACATTAATCAAACATACTAGCCCTTACATTTTCTGATTTTTTCGATTGATTTGAAAGGCTAAAATAACATGTTGTAGCTCTTCTAACTGATTAGATGTCGTAACTGTTCAGATATGTTTTGATGTGCTAGGTAAAAGGAGATACTCATATAATTCCCAAATTTAAAAAATTATAGATACAAGCTTATCTTTTTGCAGATTATTTAATAAACAAACTTTATGAGAATCTGACTTGATCGTGTAGGGCATAAGCCACTCAAGCTTTAATATTACTATTTTAAAGTCTTTCCAAATTGCTGCAGCTGCAGGACCAGAACCATTGGCATTAACCGGAGTTTTTAACACAGCATTTAAATCGTTTCTTGATCTAGTAATTTTAAGCTTATGTTTTACATTTACAACCATCTTACGATAGTCTTCAGCAAACCCTAAAATCATATTCAGTGGAAGTATGATGTCAAAGAAGCCGTTATTATTAGTGAGACTATCATCTTCGTCTCCAACGCCAAGTAAACCAGCATTTATCACAGATTTTTTATCAGGACGGAGCGATAACCAATTTTTACATCATGGTTGTTAGTCCAACATTTTTGAACTTGTCTACTTTCATAGCATTTATCTTAAATCTCATTTCTTTAAATAAGTAGCAGATGTTCTCGTTTATCTATGCGGTATTTGTTATTGCAGTATTTTCATCTCCTTTGAACAATCTTCCATAAACATGTAAAGAACTGCTAAATAGTAAAAGACACAAGTCTTGATGTTACATAAAAGTGCGACCTCCATCGCTGTTACCATATGTTGATGATACATATGGCTGATGATCATGAATCTTATAGTGTGCAATAGATACGTCAAATGTAACTAGAGACTGAAGACTTAGAATATCGTTAATTTTGTATTCAATGAAAAGTATCCAATTTAGCTTTTACGTGGACTTTTCATTTTTAGACTGATACTTTTTATAAACTGAATATTTGGATGAATTAGTTTTTGACATGTCAATTGTTTTCTTGGATATTTCGATGCTTTTTTGGACTTTTCTCTCTGACGTCTCAACACTTTGAGAACTCGCTCTTGACTAAGTGCTGGAGTGCATATAAAGCTGCCTATATCATTTGTTTGATTATAAGCAACACCCATTATGAAGAGGAGTTTATGTTCAATCTTGTAGTTATGACTTCTACACGAGAATTAACGAAAACACTATCCTGATCTACAATGCGCAGTTGTTATGATTAATGATGTGTCTTATTATCAGTTAATAAATTATTTATGAAGGAACTGCAATGATTTCATATCCAGGTGGTACAGCAGAAAAAAATTTATGAATTTTACATACTTTGTGTCTGTTTATGGAAGCTCCACTTGTGATGTTACATTCGACTCTTAATGCGTTTATTTTTAAAACAGCTATAGGTAAGTTTTAATTATGAGTAGTATTATTTTTAAGAACTTTATAAGTACAATCTAATAGACGTTTTAAAGAGTCTCTAGGTCTAAAATTAATAGTACAATTGCACTTCATGATACTTCGTATATCGTAAAGCGTATTATTGTTTGGCTTAACATCGAGAGTTATGATGTGAGATTGTAATACTTTAATTAAAAGTGTACTATTCATCGTGCTGTTCTATGCCAAGTGCTGTTTGACAGCAAACTTTTTTTTTACAAATTTCGATAAAAATTGCATCCATCCGATGGAAAAAGTTCTGAATTAATAACGCTAAAATTGTCTATATAATTTAATTTTGCAACAAAGCACTTTTTATAATGTTTTTTGCGGTGCCCACGTTGCGTAAATCAATTTCCCGTAAATGTGTAATGAGAATGACAAGTCTTCAAGAATATAATATGTCCAAGCATGTTTTGCTGCAACATTAAAAAAAAAAAAAAATGAAATCATGCAATTTTTAGAGAATGTCATTTTTAATAAATAAATACATCGTTACAAGAAGTATAAACATGTGGAATATGAAAAAATAGCAACCCTTTCTTTGCTCTAAAATTAATATTCAGTGGGACCTACAAGTCCCTACAAGGGTTCTTATTTTTTAAATAAAAAACTTACTAAAAACTCACTTCATTCCTAGTTTTTTCGATTATTACAAGCAAAAACATTAACAGTTCAAATTTTTTAGGTCTCATTTGGTAAATATTTCCATTATCTATAACTTACTCCATTGGATTGTTGCTGTAAAATCTTTGGTAAAAAACGAACAAAAAGAAATTCGTTTTTTTTTTTACACTTTATTGCACAATTTAATAATAATACACCACTTTTTAGCTGTATCTATAAAAAGGTTAACAAATTAAAAGGTTTTATAAAACTACCATTGAATCTGCTCTATTGACTAGCTTAGATGGCGTCTTAGAAATTACAGTCATGTAGTGGGAGATATACAGTCACCCATCGGAAAGCTTAAGAGGGTGTTAGGTAGGGCTTACCTTGGCGGCCGACCTACTCTACCTTCGACCAACCTTGGCATAAATGGGACTTTATATTAGAAGTTTACGTGGCCTAAGGTCAGCACTACGTTGGTTGCCCAGTTAACCTATTAGTGTGACTAATTTGGGGACTGGATCATGTGTTTAGGAAAATCAATACAATTAAACAATCGTAAATACTTTCATTGTTTTTATTCCTTCACTGACTAGATTCCCTGTAGAAAACAATAGTGTTGGTTTAATTTTCAATGCGTTGTATACATGCATATATGAGTTTTAACTTAGTTTTTAGGTTTTTTTTTAATTTATTACTAATTTTACATTTATTAAACGATTATTTGAAGAACACTAATGTGATCGTCATAAATATTTTTCTTCTTATTAAACAATTTGACCTCTATCTTGACGTTATTTATTGAGATATAAACAAATAAAGAGGCAAAAAATGTGTACACCCATTAGATTCTATGTTCAATATAAAGATAAATTTTTATCAATAACTCGCTTTCGACGCTGTGAACAGTATTAAAATTTTAACTGGAGTCATTATTTACCAACAATTCAAATATCATGAAAATCTTGACGTTATTATACATGAGGGGGATAGTCCATTGATTTAAGTACTATCACGTAACAGTACTATGATGTACATTGTGAAGGTCGTAATGATATATAGATATATTAATAGAAATACAATACAAACTTTTACTATAGGATTCAAATGCATGACATCATATATTCATGAGTGTTAGTATTTGTAAGGATCCACCTTTAAAAAGGATAGGAAACAATGAGAGCTCACAGGTACAAAGCCGAGTTCGTAATGCCTCCGACACATATTACAAGGCACCTCAGTGGAAGTGGGTTAGAACGTAATTAGATTCGTAATGCCCCTGACTCGTGGTACCCAAATTCCTAGGATAAGTAATATATAAGTATTAACTCTCCTGTATTACTCTTGGGCGCAATAATTCGCCAATGTCCCGAGATCGGTCCAGTTCGTGTTACTCTGAAGATGCGCTGTTTCACCAGCTCATTTATCTAGAGGATAGCTCCAGTTTGTATTGCCCTGGAGATCCGTTCTTTACTCCAAGTAATACAGGATAATAGCCACTGTCGAACGAGGAAAACTACGAGACTGCAATAACCTCTTCGTCGCTTGCCTTGCCGGGCAGTATGTAATATATTAAGTATGAGGTATAACATGTTAGTTCAATATATTTTTATAATTTCAGTATTTGTTACAATATCAATGTATATAAATTACAGCACTTTTAAGAACAAAGCTCCCTAGTCAAAGTGCTGGACTTGTTGCTAAAGGCAAAAGTGATAAACATGGTAAATCTTTACACGGTGAATGTGTTATGTTTTCGCAGTTTTTTGACAGTCCTTGGGAAAATATTTCGTCGCATACATTTTAAGCCCTTCAAAGGCTCTTTTTTCTGTTTTCTGTTTCCACTTTTTTAGTGCTCACACTTTTTGGCTGCTGAGTTATAAAATATATTACTATTTTATCCACGTCTTCCGCCTACTCAGGGGATTCATATAATATATGAATGGGAATAACATCTTTCCGTGTTTGTCTCTTAGTCAAAAAACAAATATTCTCTATTGAATACTTGCGTTTGAAAAATTCAAAAATATAGTTAGTGTCAAAAGGTTTCTCAATAAGGATGCTTATTTTAGTCCCAGTATGATTTACTTTCATAAATCCAAGTATTGGACTAGGTCTCTCTTCATTGTCTTTTGTAGGGGTTTCCACACTTGTGGTTAATTTTACATACTTATTCGGCGCTTGGACGTTCTGTGTTAATAATTGGTTTGCCCCTTCTACTTCAGTGATTTCTATTGTATTAAGTATTGCTGCAGCAACTGCCACATCACATAGCTGGTAATATTCGGCCTCATACCTGGTATCAATCAAATAGCTCCAGCAGTGTTAAGACTGCCTTAAAACATTTGCCACGGCTTCGGTCTCTGGTGATAAATTCAATACTATCTCATAACTTAAGTAGCCCTATGGCATAGAGTTATTCGTTTATGAATTGTACTACTCAGAATTTCTTAAATATTTCCTTTAACATCAGCTGACTATGATTTCCTTGCAATAATAACCTAAGTCGAGATCCATAAGCCATTGCCTCTACAAATGTAGGTTCTTACTTGTCCATTATGTTATTCTGTAAGTGTAAGTATGATGGGTGTTATAATGGTTATTAATTGATACATGTATATGTATAAGTACTGTTGTAGTATATTTCGTGCTATTAATAATTGTAAGAATTCGTCGGTTGTGTGTGCAATATAAATATAAAAAATAAAGTTGTGTTTATGAAACTATTGAATAATACGCAGGACATATCGACGTGTGCGTGGAAGACTATCACAGCATGACGTCACCCCATTTAAAATAACACGGTGTGATGTCACCCTGTGATAGTCTTCCACGCACACGTCGATATATGGATTTATACAATCATTACTTATCGTGCTTTCTTAAAATATTTGTGGATTCAACGAAATAAGTAGTATTAATACATGCTAAAGCTTAATATTAGAGAAATTTTATAATAGAGTAGCATACAGCTGTAATGAAATACCACATGCATTTTAATCTCAAAACCTAAAAATCATTATTATTTTTTTTTTTAATACGTAAAACCTGAAAACAAGCATACTTTATATGAATCTTAAAGATAAAACTAGACAATAAAGTGCAATTAAGAAAAAAGGTTACATGATATCTGTATCTACTAATATAGTTTAAATACGAGATGATAATAATAAACTAAATATAATTTGCTCAATTTGCTCATTGATTTTATAAGGCTTAAAACAAAAATCTTAAAACCAAGTGATGCATCTTCTTGACGTAGGATGTAGCTAGTTGAATGGTTAGGTTCAATTATTGGGTACATTTTCTGCTACTGTTTATTTTCTCTCGTAAATCGAAGATTTTGGCAAGGGTTGGTCTTGTTTCCACAATTTTTTTATACCGTTGTGTCTTCTACATGTGATGACATGTCTTTGATATGTCATTAACTCAACTAGTTTTTGACATCAAGGGTAAGTCAATTTCTTGTTCATTTCGTATTTTGCACTCTTTTTCATTGATTGAGCGTATTTTGTGTGATCCTTGGGTTCATCGTTCTGCAACGCTAGAATAGCAATTTCAGGATCCATCTATTTTATATATTCTTGGGATAATCTGCCTCACCAATCTCTAACGGCATAACAATATTCTAGGGTACCAAATTAAGAGAAATCGTTAAAGAAATCTCTTCCCCCTTTCGTTTCTTCTATATCCCACGGTAGAAGACACATAAGGCTTTTTGGATCAATGTTTGGTATATCATTGTCGCTTTTTGACGGTACTGGTGGAGAAATCTTTTCTGCTTGACAAATAGTGGATCTCATCTTAAAAGAAGAAAGTGTCTTAATTTCTTCTCCTATATTTATTGTTTTATCGGTTCTTTTAGTAAATAAATCACTATTTTATTTGGTGGTTATAGTTCGATCTTTACAACTATGTGAGTTCGGAAGTATGTGCATTTCTTATTTTTCAATAACTTTATGTTAAGGATAATTTACGTTGACTCTAGTCTTTATCGTAATTTCAGAGTCACAGTTCATCGTACAGACTGGAAAGAAAATAGTATCAAATTTCTGTTGATTTATGAGTCCATTTCCAACTTTTGGGGTACATGGCGTAAAAGTATCAAACTCCATGTCTTTATTATATGTCTAGTTTTAAGTAATTGAGGTTATTTTTTGTTTTTCTTTAATTTCGATATAAAATTCAGTCAGTTCATATTGTTTTGGTTCTTGTTTTATGGTTATTCGGGGTTCTGTGTTAAGTAAATTGATAGAGCGTTTTATAAATATTTCCGAGACACTACGTTTCCTAGTCTTTGTAAAACAGCTTTTTGCTTTACTGACGAATATTGCTATTATAATTATAATAATAATAGCTGTGATGATATTGCGTACAAAAATTAAAAAAAATTTTGTTTTTCCTCCAACTTTGGGGTTCTTATTTTCTCACTTTAATTTATTATCTTTTTTGTGCATTTAATTTTTCATTTGTCCATGCTTATTCGTTAAAGTGTAATTCTCGAATCGATTTTATAGCGTCATAGAAGTCATTAGTATCTTTAAAACGTTTATGTAGTACATATAAGTTTAAGTTCACTTCTATTTGATAGGTATATTTTGTCTGAGTGATAATCTTATGTTCACTGGTGAAGGTGAGTTTGCGTGTTTTTCCTGTACATCCATCATTAATTCGTAAAAGACCTATACCTTTTACTCTTTTTTGTCAATCTCTTTTATTAGGACAGATAATGTGTAATTTTTCTTCATTATGTGTCAAGAAGAACCATGAACTATCAGCTCGTAAGGAAATGTATTGACTTTCGGTTTTCAGTGTAAACATAATTTCAGAGTATTTCAATACTCTTGATACAGGTCGCAATAACATGAAAATTTCATATTTGTTTATAGAATAATGCTTCTTCAATGGTTCTATAGCCAAGCCTATATAACCATATACTTCTTTATCACATTGGTTAAACGTAGCTTCGTTTAATCGTAGATACTAATTATGCTCTGCTGCTTCTGCTAAGTAAGAGTACGATGGTTTTATATAGGCAGATCCCTTTTGTCCAGGTTGAGGTATTATGACTATATGTGGTCTATAAAGACTGTAAGTGGTTTGATCTTCAAGTGGCAAATGTAATGTTACACTGGTTCTATTTTCTTCATGCACAATATCTAATTTGCTTAGAGTGCTTATTTCACTAGCATGAAGATTTTCTATTGGTGATACAAATTGTAGATTCTCTGCCAGGTTCTTTTCATCTTAGGCTACGGTTCTAAGTATATTTAGAGAAAATAGGTTTGGATGTGCTTGACCTCTTTGTAAATCACGTAAGATATTAATTAGATCTTTATGGGAACGAATGATGCGATCTAAGGCAATCTTAGTTCTTCTAAGGTAAGCTGATAAATAAATCAGGTATTTGTAGAGAGTAAAATCTAGTCCTGAAATCAATGTATCAGCAACTTGTTTTAGAATACGCTCATGGCGTTTCGTAGTGTTATATAGTTCTTTGAATGCAGCCGCGAAAATATGGCTATTTTGTTCGTACAATTTAATTTATTCCTTTTGATTGGTATGCAAATCATTGATGTTAGTGTTTATAACGTTGATATCGTCTTCTGTGACTAAGCCGAAAAATCTTTTAGCAATGATTCCAATAATTCCAAAAGGTGTCAGTCTTTTTGTTAGCGAACAATGTTATCTCCCAAATGAGTTCCCATAGTATTCATTATGTTCAATAATGTTGCTTTAAGATTTGTCAATCGTTTCATCTTTACATTCAAGAGGTTCATATTTATATAATGGATACAATTAGGATAACCAAACTGTGCAGTACAATATCAAAAGGTTTTATTTAATCCTTGAGTAGGTGTGTGTTCCAGTATAGATTTATTAATATCAAGCCATATCACAATTTTTCAATCCGCTCTCTTAACTTTTATCTTACCTATTCGTTCATAGTGTACTCCAGGGTTCTTTTGAAGTAATTCTATGCTATGGTTGCTATGATTAGCATAGTTTGAATCTGCGGAGGCACCAAGCACTATTGTCATTAAAATCGGCAACACAATCTGCATCGTTGTGATTTTCTTACATTTTCTGGAAGACATGTAGAATATATTTCTTACGAGGATATTATAACTGGGGAACTAGTTTTAATTTATCTGTATGTTTTCGTATAGTTTCATCATTGATTTTTTCAAGTAACACATTATTTACCTCTGAAACTGTTTTAACATTTAGGGGCTCATTATAAAAGTGATAAAATTCATGGGAATACATTTTTTTTCTTACCCACACGTAATCTTCTGGTTTAACATTTAGAGGCCTTAATTTTTTGTCATATCTTGTTTTTGCTAGTACTTTTATCTTTATTTGTTGATTTTCTGCCACAATTTGTATTTTTTAAAGTTGCTCAATAGAAAATATTCGTTACTTTTTATCTTTAGGTATCTAAAAGGACATCCTTGCTACTTTCCTAAATACTATTCCATAGGGCGTGAAATTTGTTGCTGTACGTACAGAATCATTTTACGTAAAACCTGAAAATTTTGCTAAATTTTCCCAGTCATCATAAGATTAAGAGTAAATTCTTATAAAGTCAGCTAGAGCAGCATGACTTCGCTCCAGTGATCTGTTTGTTTGAGGATGATATGCTGGTGTAGTTATATGATTGGTCCTTAGGGTTATCATTAATTGTTCCAATAAATTAGACAAAAATGTAGCATGTTTGTCTGATAGAATTTCTCGAGGCGTAAACTAATATTAGATTTTGTACAAGTGCATCAGCCAACGTGCTTGATCTTAGGTCTGATACAGGGACTAACATAATGTACTTAGTTGTATTACACTTTATGGTGAGCTAATGGCAATTACCGCTTGGTGTTATTTTTAATTAACTGACGGTATCAATGGAAATTTCATCAAAAGCTTTGATAAGTGTATCTGTAAGCACTAAGAAATCTCTTGTTTTTATTAGTTCAATTTTTTTTCTCTTGGCATTTGCTACATTTACGAACATAATTAGGAATATCACTTCTCATTCCAGCCAATAAAATCGTTCTCTTATTTTCCGATAAGTTTGGTTTATTCCCTTTTGTCCTTCAACAGGGCTATCGTGTAATGTTTGTATTATTTCATTACGTTTTCGAGTTCTTGGAAAGTAAACCTTACCGTAACAAACAGTAATTTGTACAGGTGTTTGATCAAAGCTGGTTACTAACATTTCTGTTATGAATCAAGTTTCTAATGTGTCTGTATGATCTCCCTTTCTTAAAATTTGGAGAGTTTTAAGATTTCGTCTCAACAATATCTTCCTCAGTAATTAAAGAGCTTCTGTGAGAGTTTTTGAAATTATTAAGTCAGTAGATGTTTCATTAATAATAATTGATAGTATACTAAGTCTCTCATGAGGTTTTATTAATATTTGGCAATTTTTTAGTTTCTTTGATTTCAAACAACTTAAGTACAGAGCACCTATCAATCCTATCAGTCTTAAGACAGATGTGACTGGTTGACAATCTTTGCTAATAAAATAAACTTTATTGTATCTTTCGCATTTAAGACAGTACCTGGGGGTCATTACATTGTTAATTAGCTTAGCTTTGTTTACGTTGATATAATTGGCAATACTGCTGCTACTGTTACTAAGACTCACGCACATCTTTTTATACTCTTGTTTATATGGATTGATTGGTGAAAAAGGGTATAAGTCTGATAGTAACATGAAATCAGGTGCAGTACTTCGATGCATTAATTAATTACAGTTTGCTTGTTTGTCGTTATTTTTATTTAAGTTTTCAGAGGTTTCTTCTGTTATTTTTTCCAAGTGCGGCATTTAAGACCGTCTGTTTATTGCTATAATAGAAGTACTCATTTGCGTCGGTGTACTGGAACTAAAGGGTATTTTTTTCTGAATACGAGAGGTCATTGATAATTTTCCTCTTGTCATATATTTTCTTAAAATTTCATCTCACGTAAATAGAGCGTCAAAGTCTGATGTACGTCTTGCTATATTTGCTATTCTTTTCTCTAATACAGAATTATCAAAATTATCAGGATCTTAGGTGTCTATTCCGGTTAATATGTCTTAAATTTTAGGATGTGGCTTATCCTTATCAGAAAATCTAGTAACCAACAAAAATTCAGTATTGGCTTGCTTGGATCAATTATTAATGTTACATTTTTCCAAATATTCTTGAAGACTTTAGTTGAATATGTCGCGTCTGAGTCTGAGTCAGTATCTGTATTTGAGTCTTCTTCCATTTCAGTTAATTCTTGTCGTAATGCATTTCGTTTAGGGTCATGCACTAATGGTTCTGTATTTTTTCCTGACAATTTTTTAGTATACTTGTGCCATTTTTGGTGAACATACTTGTCCTTGACGATTCAACGAGGATAATTATATCTCTGACTGGTTACTGTGGCATGTCCTCTTTTTGGAACTATTAAGTCTTATTTTGGTGGTTTACGTATTCGTATCGCTAGCATGTGATGTTAAGGCTACTGATTAAAAAAAATTCTCTTTCAATGAGCTAAAGTTTCAACCCAATAGACCGCCATCTTTTATCGAAAAATCGTTATTGATCACGTGAAAATTTGTAGGTCTTCCTTGTGTAGTCGTATGCATTGTTTCTTTAGTTAAAACTGGGTGGGGTGTAATTCTAATGAGATAAATAATTTTACTAGTCTCTCCTCGTAAATATGGGTGCAACTGATCTAATTTAATCAGGTTTGTGGTGGCACCATCATTGAGCATGAGTGTCATAAAGCAATTTTTTCCATCTGGAATTGACAACCTTATGCTCGTAGGCTTGTCGTCAAGCCAAGTCCCTGGCATGTACCGTTGCGATGTGGACGGTTTCGATTCTGTTGCTATGTTCATTACCAGTGCTGAAACATTCAGTGTAGAGGTTGAATTTTTTCTTTGGGGGCCCACCTTCGAACGACAATTGGGGTGAGCTGCCTGAGAGTTTTTACGATGTGGCAAACGGTCATCTTCTGGTTGGTACTGATTTTGAAATTCTGATTCTGATATTTCCGATTGAATTTTTGTTGGTTATAATCATTATAATTACTTATATTTGGACCTATCTCTCAGTATCTTTGATTATTGTTAGGGTTAAAACTAGCATTTCTTTGAGTAAAATAATCGTTAGGATTTTCGTTATTATTTACTGTTTGAAATTATTTCAATAATAAATAGAATTCCTGCACTGATTTTCAAAATTCCGACCCCCCCTCCCTGATTCTGATAATTTCCGTGGTAATTTTGTCTATTACTATATTGTTGATATTATCTACTATTATTTTGATAATTAGTATACTGCCTATTAGCGTGATGATGATAATTGTTGATCTGTTGTTCATTAACTTGTATTATTTGATGTGATGAGAATGGCTGAGCAGGATACTTATTCTGCTGTTGATAAAAGTTATTTAAATTATTTGTAAGATCACTACAAGGTACTCCTTGGTATCGTGTGTCCAGGATTATACCTGCTCTCATTTGGCTCTCCAATCTTAACGCATAATTAAAGGCGTTGGCTAGGGAAGCAGGTTCTTTCGCATTCACCTGCTGGCTTATCATAGGTGCTTGTCCTTTTATGAACATGTCTAATGCCATGTCTTTTATAGGGCTCGTCATATGCGCGTTGTATGTATTGCCCTTATCTTCCTTCAAGTCCTTTCCAGCACTGCTTAGCAGTAGGTTTGCATTGTCATATTATTTATCAACCGATTAGACTTGTCGTTGGTGAACTTTCTGCAGCTGAGTTTGATAATAAGCAAAGGTTTTTCCTGGCACATATTTTTGTTTTAAATGGGTTATAAATGCCTCGTGGTTTTCAAAATCTTGGCTGCTTACGCTTAGGCGTGTGGCACCACGTAGATTCTGTAATACTGCTCTTTCGTATAAATCGTTTCGATTGTCTCTTACCTAGCTTGCTCAGTTTCCAAGATCTTGAATATAATCCTTAAGCGGAATATTTTTTTCATCAAATATAGGAATGGATTTTATTGCATATTGGAACAAGAACTGGCATTAAGCGACTCTATTAGCGCTTCAGCTACCGTCATATCAGCATTAGCTTGAGTATCATTGACGCTTACCATTATCAATCTTCAGTTATTATCTTTGATCTTTGCTGCGTAGTTAAAATTGTGTGCACATTTTTTTTTTTTTTTTTATACTAGTATTCTATCCTTTTTCTCTTTTTTAAATTAAATTTAATCACATTCAAGAGAAAAAGAACAAAAATTTCTTATTATATTTTATTTTGTGTATTCAACTCAGAAAAATGTTTTATTAAGTTTTTGCCATGCATCAGAAAAGACACAAGGACTAAAAAAATAATTATATTCGTACATGTAACAATAATATCGACACTTATGTATTAGACATGCTACACGTAATTTATTATGAATAATAGAGAAAAATATTTTTCTTTTTGATGCGTGTGTACAAAAAATTTGTATATATATCTGGTATGAATTTATTTTTGCGCATGCATCCATAATAAAATTGCAGTTTACTCCATAAGCATAAGACAGCCAACAGAAAGAATAGTATATTCATATATGTGCAATGTCCAGAAACTAAAGTGAGAGAGTGCAATCAAGCGCGCGTACATGGTACCCTCTGCTTTAAGCTAGGGAGAGAGTATATGGCGTAGGGATTTTTTAACATGGCATGCGAGACGATATATTCAGATTGCTACGCGAGCATTGTTTAGTGCGTGGTGTAAGATTGAAGGCTTTTTCTGCACAAAAGAGAGTATCTGACATAACTTGACACTTTTCCGTCTTTAAGTTAGGAGGGAGCACGGTGGTCCACGTTTAAAGACTGTATTAAAAATCTTTATATATTTGTGTTATATAAGTAATTTTCTACGTTTGCGTTTATACGTTCTTCAGGGCCTTTAGTAAACTTTTTTTTTGCAAGAATAATAATCTCATCAAATTGTGTATTTAATCAAGTTTGAAAATTGTTGCTTTACTGCAGAACGTTGATTTCTGAATTATAAAAATTAATTTTCTGAAGCGTACATACTACTTGGGTTTCGATTTTTTTATTTTTCGGTAAATTAGTGTTTAATGCATCTGAGTTATAGTAATGTTATGATTAATTATTAATAAAATTAAATTTTTTCTCTAGAAAATTTTTTTCGGCTAACAGTTTCTGTAAAAAAAGTTTTTTGCCCCTTCTTTTGTTTTTACCCGTCCACGTTAGAGAATTCATGTGCTGGTATTATTTGTACTTCGAATCTTAATTTATAATTTTTTTTTTTATTTATTTACTGTGATGTCGCGTTTTTGTAAATTAGGAAAATATTGCTTCAATAAGCAGATGCTGGACTAAGAATGTCTGATATTGAAGCAGGACTAAAGAAACAAATCGCTTTGATGAGCAGATTCAAGGTAGGAATATATAGAACGCTTCAATTATCAGATCTAGTATGAAGGTGTATATCTGTACGTGTAGTATAACATATCACTGATTATTATTTTTTTACTGTTATTTAAAACAGAATATTATCTTTTTTTTCCTGTTATTTTTACGACAGTCAACTTTTGTTAATTTTTTCGCTCATTTATTAATGTAGTATTATATTTATTATTCCTTATTACTTCCGTTTTTTAAATTATAACGAAATACCACATATACCATGCTCTCCGCAAAGGCACAGCAGATACGCGTCAGCGCACAATGCACTGTATGAAGTGTTATGCATCATTCTTTAAAATGCTTTTTTAAATGGTGTTTGGTGTTTCTTTCAAAATAGTAGTATAATAACATGTATTAAACAAACAAATAGCTAGAGATCATAAACCACGCTCTGCTTACAATTTTATGTTCAATACTTAATAGTAGTTATGTAATATTATAATACGGTAAAAACCAGATGTTTGTGGACTGTAGTCTTACTGTAGTTCCGTGACGGGCTACGGGACTAGCACAGTGCCCAACTATTCGCTTGTTTGTATATTGGGAAAAGGAAAAACAAAAAAATATTAGAACGTTAGGCTTGTTAAATATATGTGTTCACGTACATTTCCTTTATTCTTTTTGCAGGTTTAATCCTATGTGATTCTTCAGTACTGTTTTTCTTGATATTACTAATTTTATTTGGTTTGAACTAATAAAATATTTAGCACAATATGGTATAATTTTTATTTTTTATTCAGTTTCACAACAAATTGCAATCGATTAATCAAGCACTTATATTAACTTAAATTGCAATATTAAACTAATAATTAAGAACCACACTCGATGACCAGTCGACAGCTACTAACAAAAACGCTACGCAAAGAAATGCCCCTAGCACGAAGCTTTAGTTAAAACTTCTTCGTCTTACATGCTTTGGGGCTGGTACTTGATGATTTCATGTGTTTAGGCTTCGTGACTTGTTTTGGTTGTCACTTGGCACTTCCAAGAGACACGAAGTACATAGTCAGCTTTGTTAGGTGACGACTTTCGTTAAGTATGACTCTTTTAAGAGTCTTAAAATTTTATCATTGGGAATGAATTGGGAATAAAATAGAGCTGAAAAAAAATATATTTATTTATTTACGTAAGTCATCACTTCACAGTATTATCTATTAGTTTTCTGATTAGAGAACCTAAATCCTCGATAAAAAATATAAAACTAAAACTGGGAATAGCTTTCCTAAAAACGATGTCATTTCGTTATACGTATCTTGGGTAGAAAGAGGGACACTGTCCTTGGTGGTACCATCCTCGACCTATAATCAACGAATGTATTAGAATGTGTATTTACGTAAGTCTATGAAAACGAGCTGTTATTGTGCCGCTGTCTAAGATCATAACCCCCTTGGAGCCAAAGTACACACGTCTGATGAAAAATATTTGTCTTCTCGCCAAAGTGTTTGACCACATTCTAACCAGAGGGATTTACGAGTACTTAGATAGGTATCATTTTACATCGCCCATGCAATCCGCCTATCGTCGAGGACACAGCACTCAGACAGCATTGCTGAAAGTCACTGATGACATTAGATTTGGCATGGACATAGGCTTAGTCATGCTAGTGATCTACTTCGATTTGAGGCATGCTTTTGATACCATATGCCACTCAGCGTTCTGAGAGGTGCTAACTGACTTCAATTTTTCACTGGAGGCAATAAAATTGTTGCATTCCTGTATTACGAATCAGTCCTTTCGTGTTCTTGACTTGGATGGTGAACTAACCACACCTATGCCCTATGCCGTGTACTTCAGAGGCCTTTTTGGGGCTCTTTACCTGGCCCTGTAGTGTTCATAATGTTTGTGAATTCGGTACTCAGCCCCCTTCGTTACTGCAAGGCGATGATATTTGCTAATGACCT
The DNA here is from genome assembly GCF_000648655.2 of Copidosoma floridanum. The sequence continues at coordinate 2,162,962 of NW_019384279.1, read as the reverse complement.
CCAGATCTATTTACAATATAAGCCCGTAGATCCACCACTGCAAATTCCACTAATAAATAAGGATGTACAAGCTGAGGTTGGATGGTATAAAAGCAATGCAGAGCCTATCCAGATGACCAAACCTCGCTAGATGGCACCGCTAACGCCGATGAATGATAGACAAAGAGAAGACAAACAAATTTCTGTATACGTATGTATAGATATAAATATATATATATATCTTCCTTTACTATATAGTCGTAATAGTAAAAGCGAGGTTTTGCTCCCCCCGCTCCCCCACAGCTCCCCCCAAATAAGGTAGTTATTCTTTCATTTTCTTGCATTTTTCGAGTAATCCTACTTTTTTGTGAGCTCCGCCCCGATTTCCCCCAGCTCCCCTCCCAACTCCCCCCAGCTTCC